>SJYA01003206.1:342203-436256 GCA_006410615.1 Neotragus moschatus
GGGGAAACAGTGGAAACAGTGTCAGACTATTTTGGGGGGCTCCAAAATCACTGCAGATGGTGACTGCAGCCATGAAATTAAGACGCTTACTCCTTGGAAGGAAAGATATGACCGACCTAGATAGCATATTCAAAAGAAGAGACATTACTTTGCCAACAAAGGTCCATCTAGTCAAGGCTATAGTTTTTCCAGTGGTCATGTATGGGTGTGAGAGTTGGACTGTGAAGAAAGCTGAGCACAGAAGAATTGATGCTTTTGAACTGTGGTGTTGGAGAAGACTCTTGAGAGTCCCTTGGACTGCAAGGAGATACAACCAGTCCATTCTAAAGGAGATCAGTCCTGGGATTTCTTTGGAAGGACTGATGCTAAAGCTGAAACTCCAGTACTTTGGCCACCTCATGTGAAGAGTCAACTCATTGGAAAAGACCCTGATGCTGGGAGGGATTGGGGGCAGGAGAAGGGCGACAGAGGATGAGATGGCTGGATGGCATTACCGACTCGATGGAAGTGAGTTTGAGTGAACTCCGGGAGTTGGTAATGGACAGGGAGGCCTGGCATGCTGCGATTCACGCGGTTGAAATGAGTTGGACACGACTGAGCGACTGAATTGAACTGAACTGAATTCTAATTAATTTACTATTTTAATTTACTAGAGAATCACTCCATTATAACTAAGATACATTTTCAAGTTTGCCATTTCTGCTACCTTTGGACCAATTAAATGGCCTTTAGGAAATAAAAATAAAAAACAAACTTTACCTAATGAAAATAAATTCAAGAAGCTGCAAGCTTTCCATATACATTTCTAGGCCACCTAATAAAAAATATCTCCTTAGATATATAAGGTATCTTTGTAAGTCCATCTGTGTATCATGGAAGTTTCTGATAATCAAAGAGTAATCTCACTGCAGTTAAACTCCTCTAAAATACCCAGTTAAATTTCTAAGTTCTTTAGAAACTCTTCAAACTTCTTTCAGAATCCTACATAGTATGACATAATTTCTGATGCTGCTTAATCTTAGACTCCTATTTTTAATGACAAATGATTGATTCTCATCATCTTTTTAAATGAGATAAATGCCAGAATTCTGATTTCTTGGTAAAATGACCAAATTTTAAATATGAGGCAGAAACAACAATTGACTACTTAAAAAAAAAGACAACAGTAAAACAAATCACTACCCAAACAATACTTCATTTTAAACAATACTTAGCACAGAATGAATAAACATATTCTATTGGAAGCAATATTATTTAAAAAATAATTTGATTTAAAGCAAATCACTACCCAAACAATACTTCATTTTAAAACACATACCACAGAATGAATAAACATATTCTATCGGAAGCAATATTATTTAAAAAATAACTCAATTTAAAAGTCTGCGCCCCATGCTCTAATTTGTTATACTATGTATTGTCACATCCAAAGAGCACAATTAACCACAAAAAACCTTTTCTACTTTACTGCAAACTCCTTCAGCCCCAGGACTATTCTATACTCCTCTCCCAACCAACTCCTCCACCAAGAAATTCACATCACAGTTCCTAGCACTGTGCTGGAACAGAGTAGGAACTGGGTTATTGACTATTTGTTTATTTTAATTAAAGGGAGGTCAGTCCTCAGTGGTCTAAGAATCAAATTGTAGAAACAGGCCCATCAAATTTGCATCGTAAATTTACCACTTACTTGCTGTTTGACCTCAGTAGACACTTAGCTTATCCCTATCTATATATTATTATTCTTACTATTAAAATGGAAATATTAATAGCTCCCAAATTTCTTTTAAAACTTAAAAGAGAAACTGATGAAACAGTTTGTCATCACAGATGAACGTTCCTTTTATCTGGAACTGGCGTTATTTAACAAAGCCAGTCTGTCCTTCCTTCTCTCTCCCTCTGTTTATGTCATGTTTTACAAAGCTTGAAGAAGAGGTTCTGGAATACCTGAGCAAACACCAGAACAATAGCTCATATTTGATGAGCTAATCCCATCTAAATACCCAATCTCCTAAAAAGAGACAGTTATGGACTTGAAGGAAGATAGGCACAGCTTTAGGCTACAACCCACACTGGCCCATGTTATTGGTTTTAAGATCTTGTTGACCTCTGACAGAGATAACATGGAAAGCGCTATTCCAGCCTTTCTTTGATGATTAGTTGACCTATGTATACACAGCCTCTCTATTAAAGAAATGAAGTAAGTACCCAAGCAATGATTATGCTAGAGGCATTATAATAAGAATAAGGCAGAGAACAGTGGGAGATGGTCACAGATGAGCTACCAGAAGCATTATTCCCCCTGAGTTTTAGTGCTAACAACTATGAGGTTGATAAAGCCTCAATCAGTGTGAGTTCACATTTTTCAAAAGACCTGCTGACTGTTCTACGCAGTCTTAAATGGAATGGACTAAGCATGCTTCTTTTCTTACTGGAAAAAAAAAAAAAAAAAGAAAACCCTAATCAATATGCAACTACTCTAGTGAAAGAAACTAGTAATTTCTCAAAATCTACTTAATCATAGGTTTAAAAAAAAAAATCTGAAGTACTTTCTGGCTTTTAACTCTAAAGTCTGAACATTTTACTGATTTGAAAATGCTTCCCATGCATTCAGATTTGAAAACTGTAACCCATTTTTCTACTCTTTTCTACTTTTTTCAGAAGAGGCTAAAAAAGTTTGGAAGTTAAAAGAGGGCATTCCTAAGAATGATAATAGTCAGCTCTTAGGTACTAATAAAGAGTCCTTTAAAAATGATATTTCAGTTGTCTTCAATTTCTTAACTCATTATTTTCTTTACAATGGTAAATTTGCTTTAATTTTGTCTGCCCAATTACATAATTTTCAGTAACTCTTATTGTTAACTCTCCTTTAAAATTCTCTGTGAGCCCTATTTCCTGACTCTTCTAAATCTGTTTGCTCATCAGCTCTAGAGGACCATGTTGGTTTTGCCTGGCTGGTCCACTTTCTCCTTGTTTAGGTACAGAACTCTCCTCTCTATAGTCAACCCACAGCATGCAGTTAATTCCCAAGGGACTGAGCCCATCTGTCCCACTAACCCAAACACACACACAGCGGTGGATATCTGACCCACCCCCCACCCAGCTGGAGTCATTAATCTCCTTGGGATACAGTCATTATTTTAGGGGTAAGTATATGAAGCAAGCAGAGCCAATCAGATTCTTCCTTAAAATTTGATATCTGGATAAGAAGTGGATTTTCTCTTCTTAAATTATGAACCAAGAGGAAAGAGGCTTCAAGATATGAGTAGCTATACCCCTATCAGACAGAGAAAACCCACCAAGAACAAAGCCAACATTTGTAGAGAAGCAAAGCATAAAGACTGAGAACCATCATATCATATCATTTGAGCCTCTGGATCAAATTGGAGAAGGAAATGGCAACCCACTCCAGTATTTTTGCCTGGAGAATCCCATGGGTAGAGGAGCTTGGTGGGCTACAGTCCACAGGTGGCAAAGAGTAGGAAACGACTGAGCGACTTCACTTCACTTCACTTTCACTTATGAGCCAGTACACTCCGTTTATATTCAAGCTCTTTGCAGTTGAATTTCTATCACCTGCAGTTGAGAAACTTCTCATTGAATCACCATCCATATTTCTTACGCTTTATGATGTTGTTCTTCAACCCTTCCTGCACCTATTCCTCCTTTTTTGAGAGGTGGGGGTGCTGCTTCCTTTAGCATGCAGGTCTTTTAATAATAGATAGGCCTCTCTTCCCATTTTTATAAGATCCCTAGATAACTTGAAAAAGAGCGAAAACTGAAGAAATCCACCAAGTCAGTCACTTACTTTGCTAAGCAAACATCAGAATTCTGCTAGCTCTGTTTTCCTTGATGCTTCCTCTGACTCCATTCTCTTGTCTTCACGTCACCACTTAATTTTCCTTTAATTTTTATATATAATCCACCTCACTGCCCTATTCCTAATGATTAAAGACACTTAATTATAGTTCTAATTCTTCTCTAAAAACAAGAAAAATAGAGATGTCCTTCCCTCTGCCAGCTGATCTACAAAAAGATGGAGGATCTTTTCTAATGTTCAAGGGAATATTCTAATCAAAAGCTCCCCAAAGAATGAAATACAAGAAAATAATTGCTCTGGGGCTGATAATTTTATATTAACAAATATAGCTATCATACAAATTATATCTAGGATTTATGACATTATGCAAGGCTTCCTTGATAGCTCAGCTGGAAAAGAATCTGTGTGCAATGCAGGAGACCCTGGTTCGATTCCTGGGTCAGGAAGATCCCCTGGAAAAGGCTGCCCACTCCAGTATTCTGGCCTGGAGAATTCCATGGACTGTATAGTCCATGGGGTCATAAAGAGCCGGACACGACCAAGGGACTTTCACATCACATGCAAGAGGTTAAATAGTAATCATCCTAGAATGAGGTTACACATCTACCCCCAACATCAATGCCCACTGGGGATTTCCCTGTTTGTTGAAAATCCGATTCCTATTAGCACAATGGCTCTTATTCCCACTTCTGTAAATAGCAGTGTTTCGAAACAGACAAATTCTCAAACTAACAAAGTCAAAGAGCAAGTCATTGTAATGATTCTAGGCTGTCTTCTGCCTCCTTTTATAGTATTAAAACTTTGAATTATGTTGCTAGTAACTCAGGGCTTTCCTGTCCATTTCATTATGTAGGAGATTGTAGAGAGTATATTATTTCACCAAGAAGGTGACTCTGAGATAACTGGTATAAGTGTGATTATATACCTAGACTCCATTTTGATGCTTTTTTAAAAGAAGCTCTTTTTTTTTTTCTTTTTTTAAGAAGTTCAAGCTACACGGATAGACTTAAGAGACTGTCATACTGAGTGAAGTTAGTCAGACAGAGAAAGACAAATATCATATGATATTGCCTACATGTGGAATCTAAAAAAGGGTGTAAGAGAACTCATCTACAAAGAGTGAAATGGAGTTACAGATACAGAAAATAACTTATGGTTATCAAGGGGTAAGGTGTGAGGAGGGATAAACTGGAAGGCTGGGAATGACATACACACCACTCTATATAAAATAAGTAACTAATAAGGATCTACTGTATGGCACTTGATACTTCACAATACTCTATAATAACCTATACGGTAGAAGAATCTAAAAAAAGAGTGCATATATGTATATGTGTAACATATTCACTTTGCTGTACAACTGAAAATACCTCAATAAAAATTTAAAACTTTTAACTATTAAAAAAAAAAAGAAGTTCAAGGTAGTTGCATGGATCCTGTAAGACTCTGTAATTTAAAAAAACAACAACACAATTTAAATCAGATGATTCAGGCTTAAATTTCTGTTTTACCACTTATGTAGTTTTTGAATTTGGATATGTCAGAAATTTCTGAGTCCCAAGTTCCTTATCTGACAAATGGGATGAAATCTAGGTCATAGAATTATTGAATTATTGTGTGAATAAATGACTCGATATATGAAAATATACCTTATAAAATTTACAGTATGATACAAAGATCAGTTATTTATATATACACAGTACACACATATTTGTATGGGTCAAAAGAATAATTTTGTAACAGATTAATTTCAACAGAATACAAAAAGTTAAGGACAATTTAGTTATAAGCTTGATGAAACGTTTTATCAAGGAGTGGAATGCAGTGAGGGACACTGAATACCTTTAGAAAGGCAGCCTGAGGAATGATATTACAGTTGCAGGGAGTACAAGGGAAAGCTGGAAGGGAAAATGTAAGACATATTCACATAGAAAATGAAAGAAGTGAGCATGAAGGTAAGAATATTAATACTGTGATATACAAGCCCCGACTCTTTTCCAAGTCCCTTTATTGTCCTAAAAATCTGTAACTCACTCTCCAGGCAAGCAGTAAAGTGGAGGTAATACCAGTTGGGCAATCTCCACTGAAAGTTTTTCTTTTATTGCCAAAGAGCATGGCAATTTGTTTGTCATTCTCCACAAGACACTGAATTACCACACCCTTGAAAAGACCATGTTTATAGAAATCTGGAAACACAGTTTGCATTCAGTCAGAAGTAGCTCTTCAACCATCACAGGACAGAGTTCATATTTGGTACCAAAAAAGATCTGAAGTTGGAATGACCTTTTTTTCCAACTGTGAATCATTCAGCAAAGGTCTGGGCAGTTCTGTCTACATTTAGAGTAGGTCAGTCAGTTATAGATGAAGGGGGAAGTAAGAACCATAGCTCTGAAGCTCACGAATGGACCAGTAGACCTGGTCCAATCTATTCAATCCAGAGCGCCAAGCTATCTCCCAGGGAACATGCTGTAAATCTCATTATAACAGAAATGTTTCTGCAGACAAAAGACATTCTTCCTTCAGCTAGCTCTTTTAGGTGCCAAATTAAAGATCGAGTTGTTCATTTCATTCAGAGATTTCAAAGAGGACTTCCTGGATAAGTTCCTTTCCAGTGCAGTCTTAGCCGAGAATATATATTATTTTGGAAAAAGACAGTGATTTCTTGGCATATAACTTCCAGCATCATCACTTAGACTGAAAAATCATTAATCCCTTCCTGCTCCAACAATAAGGATAATTTCTTATGTTTCTCAAATAAAATGGAAGGACTCCCTTCATTTCTGTTTTCTTCAGAGACACATGCATCGTTCAGGTACTGGCTCTCTTCTGTCCATAGGGGAGACCATCTAAATGCTAAATGATTCACGTTCATTTGTTCATATTAGGCTTCTCAGTATAGCTTAAGATAAACATGATTATACAGACACAGTAACTGAGACTTAAGGACATTGAGTCACTTGCCTAAGAATACACAATTATTAACAGCACTGGTATTTAGACTTAAGGACATGAGTCCATCCAATGTCTGTGTTCTTTTCATTTCCCTTCACCCCCCTTTGATGGGTAATATAAAGATTACATGGGCTCAGCTGGTTCAAGGCAATGCATTCACTTTAATCTACTGCACATACTCTCAATCCACTTTGTATCAGTGACAACTTTTCCACCCATTCACAGAATCTCATTCCTTTCAATATTAAAGTCTTCTTTTTTTTTTTTTTTTTAAGGCAACAAAATGTCATGTGTTACAACAGGCTAGCATACTGCCTAGGTTTGAATCTTGCTTGAGAAACTTTAGACAAAATACATCAGTTTCATCATCTGAGAAATGGAAGAAGGTTTTATGAGAACCATGAACCATGTAAATCACCTTGTACAGTGCCTGCCATGCAGTGAGCCTTCAATAAAGGTTTGCTATTATTACTCCTATGATTTGAAACATATATTACTATTTAAGACTGTTTTCCAGAAAGTTTTCTTTATTTTCTTTCTTGTTATTATTCATTAGACTTTCTATTTTTGTTTCCCTCATTTTTATATTAAATTGGAATGGATGGGACTTAATTCAGTAAAGTGGCTGGTATAACAATTAAATTTTTTATAGCATTTGACAAAATTGTCTGCAAAATGGGGTCACCAGCAGCTGGCAATTCAGAGAAAAATTGTTAAGGTTTGTCCTAAACAATCCATTTACTTTTTTGCTGATGCTGTGTAAAGGAGGAACAAGATAGTCCTATTGACTTTTGCAAGCTCTTTTGAAGCTCTTCTTTTCTACAACCTGTCACTTATGTGTAACAGGACACTCATTTAGCAAAGTATTCATATGTTTTAAGTCACAGATGCCTCCTTTACAAAAGAATAACATAAAATGAAGGGAAACAATGCTAATTTTTACCAAAAGATTATTATAAGGCACTTTAAAAGTATTATAAATGAACAACTCTAGAAAGAGTGAGTGTATAATACAAATTCCCAAATTCACAGAGGAAGTAGTTAAAATGAGCCTTACAAAGGGAAAGATTAGTATTGTATCTTTGCTATTTCACCAATATTTATGAAATGCTAGGAAAAATAAATAGAGGGCAAAAATGATAAAGTGTTTGCAGATGAAACATAAATCTCTTAAAATCTCCAGAACATACAATGGTTTTACATGTCTCCTTTTAGGCTTAAACAACGTGAAAGGAAACCTATTCAGGGCTGATTATTTCTGACCTGGGAACTTTTCCTGGGCCTTTGACACTTTTATATATTTTGAATTTTTAAGTCCAGGGTATTACGATTGCTGGTTCTTCAAGTTTCAGCTCCAGCCTTTACTAAGCTGAGATATCCTTGCATCAGAGCCCTGCCTCAATGCAGAATTCCACTGAATATGGCCTTTGGAGGAGCTGAGTATTGCGTGCTACTCTGACTGTTCTCACCCAGCATGGACCTAGAACCCTGCCACTATTGGCTTATGTTTCCAAATTACAGAACATAATTTCATGAGATTAAAAAAGGTATTCATTAAATGGATGCAATATGCCAAAAAAAAATGTATTCATTAATCAACTCAGCAGTACTTACTGAGACCCCACCAGGAGTGGGGAGTGACATATGGAAATGGCCCACTGAAATGTTTTAACGCAATGGTACACAAAGCCTTCTTTCTTACTTTTAAACCCTGACTAAGTATCAGGAACTAATTCTGCTGAGAGTTAAAGATCAGAGTCAAATTTCAAAATGACTTCTCTCTCCACAGTGTTGCAGTGAACAGAAACGTAAACTGAGAGATTCATTTCAGTTCCCTACATATTTCTTCCATTCCCAAACTACTCAGATATACTTACGAATCACATCCATCCCATTAATGATAGCATGAAGGGTTCCAATTACAAGAGTTTCAATAACTTTTTTCAATGAATCATGCAGGGAGGAAAATGATTCCCAGACAAAATGACAGAGAGAAAATCCTAGTGTTTGCTTTTGCTTAATAAACACTCAAAAACAGAAAACAAGGCTCAATATGATTCCTCAACACTAGCTAGCTAAAATCTACATAATTATTCTAATCTTTTTGTAATGAGAATTAAATAACAAATATCCCAAACTCCCCAGAAAGGACTATCATTTTGGAGAATGTAATGCTTATCCTTAGGGCAGGTCAATCTAATCTGAGCATTTCTTTTCCTGTTTGATCTTACTAGATTATTGCCATCAATCCAGATAAATGACGCTTTCTCTAGTCAAACTATAGTCAAAACACCATACTTCATGTCATAAAAATACATTTACATCGTATTGTGACAGTCTGGGTATCACCAAACCAAATGAATTTTAAAATCAAACTGGATATTTAGACCGACTGGCAAAACTATGGAAATTGCCTCAAGTAAATACCTCCTTTTCAAGTATGTTATACCAGGCTGATAGAGAAAGGAAATGGTTCATTAAACACACTCTCTGGGCTGGAATAGAATAATTAGGAATATCTATGCAATGAAGAACTTATCAAGCTGAGAAAGAGCTTTAAATAAAGAGCTATAATCAGGGACAGAAAGACTGTAGTTGTAAGTTTTATTTTCAAGGCCTGATAAACTCCCCTGTCGCATATCAAAATCTAATTCTAGGCTATTCACAAATTTATAAGTATCAAAACTATTTTTACTAGTCCTTGCTAACTTCTTAAGTTCCCCTGACACAGCGCAAAGCACCAATCAATCTAACGGTTGTAGACCTCCACAAGCACAAAGCACAGTTCACATTAAACATTTGAAAACTAATCTGAGATCTTGCCTAGGGACTTGCTTTCAAACATTTTCATAATTAGGCACTTGCTATCAAATTTGAATCAAGGGCATCTATATATAGTTTCCATAATCTATCACAACAGACTTTATATGAGAACTGAGGAGCTTTGGAAAAAAGGTCCCAAACAGCTGGGTATCACGCCGTAGGCAGTGGCTGAAGGCATCACGAAACACTAAAAAAAAACAAAAGTAACGAAACAAAGAATAACCGACAATGTTCTCTGTTGCTCACCCAGAACTAGGCCTCAGAATGGGTGCAGTGATAGTCCAACATTCACAGACATTACATTACCTTAAAACTGTATGTATGTATCTCAGGGGGAGGGGATATCTGGTCAATTCCACGCAGAGCAGGAGTTCATTTCTACTCCAAACAGCAAGCACCATTCTGTTCCCAAACTTGATACCCCATTCCCCAGTAAGGGTAGAGGAGAGATATGAACATGATCTTCAGAAGCAGATACTGTCTTGGGTTAAACACTAGTGAACAGAATATTTAAATATACTTACATGAAGAAGTATTTGTTCCTTCTGTTGATACTGATATTCTAATGGGAGACTCTATAAAAAATAAAAGTGGAATGAAGCTTTATTGAGTCATGCCACTTGGATTCTTAAATTAGAAATTTTGCCAGCCTTGGGTATCGTCTAGAACAAGAGGTCTAGAAAATGGTGCAACAGAAAAGCTGAAAGCATCTCAAAGTCAAAGGAAGGTATATGCAATATTCAAAGAATATTTGAATATTCCACAGAGGAATGTTTCCACAGCCTGGACACAAAGACTTCTAAAAGTTGCAAAAGGGACTGGTCCATCTGCAAAGATACTCCTCCACATACCAGCTGCTCTTCAAATTTCCTAGAACCACTGCTCTGAACAGATCCACACTCCAGGTAAGACAGACAATTCCTTTTCTTAGGTTGGTCTTGATTTTAAGAAACATGAAACCAAAGAGAACACTCTCCACATTCAGAGAGAATGAAAGGCAACTTTCATGCTTAGAGGGAAAAAAAAGAAAGACGAAAATATTTTCAGGCAAACTGCTCTGCATAAACATTCTGGCCAAACACGATGCTGAATACAGTCCATGCAAGGTCCTCTAGAGCGATTACATTAGAATCGAACAAAACGTACTAAATAAATACATAATACAATCATTGGGGTTGCACAGCAGCTTAATTCTCTTAGATGGTAAGGCTAAAGGAAGGAAAACCAGTGTTTAGGTAAAGCAGAGCGTAAAACATACCTCATGCAAAAAAAAAAAAAAAAAAAAAAAAATCATGAGACCTAAAGGTTTTTATGGTAAGAACTAAGAACAACTCAGTATCAAAGAAGGATTGAAATTCAGCAGCCATAAAGCTATAAAGATTCAAGTCACATATCCGAAAATAATAGTTACAGTCATTCCAAATTCCCAAGGCAAGCAGCCCATAAATCTAAAAGCTCAGATTTGTAACAGCACCAATTGGGGTCGGAAAATGAAGTCCGTACATTAAAGAAATGCCAGAGTGAAAGGTGAGCAAATTCAGAAACTCTACAAATTTTTCTTATCTCCATCTCTCCATATTCCTTCTCTCTCTCATTCTTTTTCTGCTACTCAGAAAAGTGAGATCCTCCAGGATCATACCACCTCACAACACAAGCATATGCCCTAAATATGGTCAAAGTGGCTAAGACAGAGAAAGTTAGCTTTTATGATTTTGAACAACGGCTTTGAAGAGAAGAGGCTAAACTGGGGAAGGTAAGATAGAAAATGGCTGTTAAATCACATGGCCTCTGAGATTAAATATTTATTTGTAAATATTCTAAAGGTTTTGTTAACTACAGAATCACAAAGGATAAGAAAAAGTAAAAAAAAAAATAAATTCACAACAGATGAATGACATTCATGGCTAGTGGAAAAAATCAATGAATTAGGGTTATACATGGGTTAGTAGAGTTGGGTTTTAAGTAGCTAATATATGCTCAGATCACAACTGCTATCAGCAAATATTATAGGCAAGTAAGAAACAAAACCAAACAAACCAAAAAGAAAAAAGCAACAGCATTTTTAAAAAGTCAGGCCCATAACAGTGCTTCTGTCCAAGTTTAGTGACCCACAACTGTGCATTAAGAGCCCAAAGGTCAGAGGTCAGACAGTGATACATTATTCAGGAATGAACTGTGATGGATGAAGGAGGGCAGAGCCCACTAAGAGAAACACCTACAGAGATATAAAAGCTGAAGTTACAACCCAGATATCTCCTTTCCTGGTGCAGTACTCCTTAAGTTGCATCTAGTTTTCTTTTTCTCATGCATGCCTCTCAGGTCCAAGTTCAGACACACAGCAAGAACTGTACTCCTTTAAGGAAAATCCAAAAAAGGCAGAATGAACTGGAGAAAAAATGTTGGCGCAGAAAACAGGAGCAGCTGAAATGTGGATGCAGAAGGGGTTCTGATTAGTAGAAGGAAGAGCCAGCTGTGATGCCTGTCGTTCTGGTTAGTAAAACTCGACAAGCTTATTTTCCTTACCTGAAGACACATACGCGGTCTCGGTTGAGGCTGGCATGCCAGTGGTGATCTCTGCAAAAAAGAAAAGTTGATAGGATATTACGATGTACAGTCAGGAGGCTGGGAGTCAGCTCCACAGCCTGCCTTCAAACCAAAAAATGTGTTTAAAGAAGGAAGTATTGCAAGGAGGTGATGAAAGCCCCGGCTTTATCCACACAGAGAGTGAGAAACGCGAAAAGAAGACTGTCCAAATAAGTAGTTTTTCTTTCTTGGGCAAAGAGCAGGAGATGGGCTGTGACAGAATAATTAGCAAGAAGTCCCTGCCCCCACTGGGCTCAGTGGAGAAGAATATATAGCAAGGAGACAGTGGGCTCCTCTTCAGAAAGGAAGATAGAAATGGCCAAACCAGGAAAAATCAAAGCCGGGGGATCAAAGTTGTGGTCAATATTTTTAAATTAGAGCGCTCTAGAGAATTCCACTTCTGCCCAAATCAAAAGCAAGTAATGTTTCTAGTTGGGATTGATGAAAAACACCAGGTTTTGGCATCAAATGCTACATAAAATTGCCAATGGTAATCATACAAGTGTCTTATCATTTCAGCTACTCAGGGCGGGGTACAGAGCAAGTAGGCAGCTTCCTACTCAAGGAAATGCAGAATTGACCTGCACACTTCTAGACATGCCACCATCATGGGAATTGCGACAGTACTGTTCAAACGTTGATCTGCTTTCTTGCTGCCTTTTATGATTGCCTGAAGGATGAATATGTTGCCTAACTCTGTATTCATTCAGTCCTTCCGAAAAGAGCTTCAGTTTGTTCGAATCTAATGCTTTCAGTAAGGCAAAGGTTTATGAAGCCTGGCAAGATGTAGGGATGCAACAGCGGATATTATTCAACCATCACGGTGTGTATTATTATTGCCAGATGACTTAATGATATTCTGTTATTCACTATTACTAACCAGGACAAAAAGAAAAGTTGAATGTGTGATACACACACACACACACACACACACACACACACATATATATATATATTTAAAGTTACTAGATTCTACTAAAATCCTATGTTATTTAGTAGTTAAGTAGCGTCTGACTCTCTGGTGACCCCACGGACTGTAGTCCGCCAGGCTCCTCTGTACTAAAATCCTAAGTATGTCATATATTATCATTTTATGTTGGAATTAATAGACTGTTAATCATGTAGTTGGAAAAGTTCATGACCAAAATAGTCATCTTTAAATACAGATATGACCACTTAGGGTTTCCCTGTTAGAACTAGACTAGTAGGTAAGATGAATTCATTTAAGTGGCAATATTTCTTCAAGTTCAAAGGCTCTAAGGATAAATGGTTTATGGAATTGGAAAAAAAATGGCTTCTGAGATTCAGTAGGTATATTTAAGAACAAGCATCAAGTTAAATGAGTATACATAAACACCAGAAATACATTTTTAGTAAGACCAACTATATTTTCTCTCTTGCAAATTAATACAGACAGTCCTCTCTAATGAGGCATTAGGAAGACAAAGCACTCAAGGTGCAAGATTATCAAGCCATCAGTCGCCTATACCAGCTCTGATACCTACTGAAAATGGGACACAGTGAAAGGACTATGTATGTGAGGATGTATAATGGTCTTGGGACATTCTCAAGCAGCAACCACTAAAGAGGATATTCCAGGGGTTTTGTGTTTTTTTTTTTTTTTTTTTTTTTTTCAGTCAAGTCATGTAGCAGGTGAGACCTTAGTTCCCCAGTCAGGGATGGAACCCACATCTTCTGTATTGGAAGAATAGTCTTAACCACTGGACCACCAGGGAATCATGAACCCTTGACAGGAAAGCCATTGGCTTTATCCTCTTTAGAGTTAGCCTGTGGCATTGGACATAAAAGATGGGATTTATAAAATCTCTCTTTTTTGGAAATTTATTTCTTGGCTCTGTAGAAATGGTTTTATTAGATGTCCTCTATCATTTCATAATATACTTGTGGACTAAAAGATATAAGTGGTATGTAATACCAGTCAATTATGTTAAACTAACATGTCTGCCCATATTGTGTTTTTCATTAGCCTGAATAGGAAGGCCTTTAAAACTGATTTTTTATGAAAGCCTTTGAATACATCTTGCTTGGTATTATAGTCATTCAGTAAAATATTTAATCATCACTAAGTGTGAACTAGACCCTGTTGCTAAGCCCTAGCAAGCAATTATCCTAGGCAGAGTTAAATCCTTAGTAAAACTGCCATATTGCACGTGTCTTAATGAGATCTGAATGTTAAATAAATTGTATACTCACTTTAAAAAAAAGAAAAAATAAAGAGGATACTCCAAGTTGGTAATATGGCAATAACTTGTTTCTGAAGTGGGTACAACTAGCTTTCTTGATATGGGGTGCAGAAAATAAAAATGTTCCTTTTGGGGGAAAAAAATCTAATTGAAGAAAAATCTTATGAAAGATTCACGGCATTTGTCTTTTTGTGTAAGTTTCCAAGTAAGTAGCCACACAGGGAGCGATGCTTCCTCATTCTGTGCTTGGACTCATCAGTGACACAACAGCCAGACAGAAGCAGGAAGCTCAGGGTCATAAGAATTGGGCCAGAGTCCCAATCCTAGTACGAAGATCAAGACTCTTATAAAATTTATTTTTGACAAACCAAGTAGTTGTTCACTGTGACCTTCCAAAACAAACCAAAAAAAATAAAAATAAAAATAAAAAAAATAAAGAAACCCACAAACCCAGATTCAGAGCTATTAGAATAGCTCTGCATAAAAGATATCTCAATGGGAAGAAAGGTTAAAAATACTTCCTTTTTTAACTGAATGATACATAAAACTACCAGAACTGGAGGCTAGTACAAAAATGTATCTACACACAGAAAACTTAAAATAACCACCTTTCCTAAATTAGATATTTATCCTGGAGACCTTAAAAATATCTTTAATGATTATGGTTTCAAATAAAAACCTTTTGAATTATCTTGCACGTACTACAAGCTCATGGGCTTCCCTGGTGGCTCAGTGGTAAAGAATCTGCCTGCCAATGCAAGAGATGTGAGTTTGATCCCTGAGTTGGGAGGATCCCCTGGAGGAGGAAATGGAAACCCACTTCAGTATTCTTGCTTGGAAAATTCCATGGACAGAGGAGCCTGGCGAGCTATAGTACATGGGGTTGCAAAGAGTCAGACATGACTTAGTGACTATATAACTATAAGCTAAGAACTTGTACACATCTATACTAAAAGAATCTTGCTAATAAAAAAGTTAATCTTTGATTAAAGCCACTCAGAACCATTTTTACATGTATTTGGGGTAGAGTGTACAGACTGAGTACACAATCTCTTGTCACAGTGGTGATAATAATCTTGTAGCAATTATAGACTTTTAAAAAATTATCAAGTCCTGCAGTCTCCTTGGTATTTAAGCAACATATTTCCCCATGAGTAATTTAGTAAATTTTGTTAATTGATAAAGGACACTCCCTTCATTGGGGCAAATTAATAAAGACTTAGAATCATCGAGAATTGAACACAGCTGAGCAATTTATGCTGCATAGATAGGTAAACATATGAAACATTAATATATTTGTAATGTTTGCTTGTTTAATAAACTGGATCTGGTCTCAAGAAAAACTTCCCCTGTCTTAAAAATAACACCTTCTGGAAAGGAATTTTTCTAATTATTATGTATGCATGACTTGTTTGAGAATTCCTCATGAGCACAATATACTAAATATAGCTATTTAGCAAAATACACATAAACAAATACAAGCATACATATGATGTGTCTGTGTGTATTTAAAATCCAATTATGTGACTTTTTATTAATCTAAAATTACAGGTCATAGCTGTACATTTGAAAATAATGATAAAGTATTTATTTTTAAGGATTTAAGACAGACATACTTATTTGTTAGCACTAGTAAAAATGACTTCAGGAATATATTTAAGCATCTGAAGTCTTGCTCATAATGAGTGTTAGTTTTATCATGGTATTGACTGGGGGATTTTTATAGAAACTAATGCCTGTAGCCTGTGATTTGTTATGTAAGTGAATACTGAAATGTCTCCAGTCAATAACATTTGAGTAACAAAAGACGTTTTAATATGTTTCTGGTCAATACTGAGTTAAGCAATTGAGAAATTTTGGAATTAACAAATGGCATAGAGGCAGGATGAATATTATGCATTGAAAAGAGAGTTCTTTTCCACTCAAACTTCTCTTGCATACTACCCTTCATGGGAATCCTATGTAAGGCAATATACATGGAGATTGCTACACAAACTACGTGCTTCTTAGTATCACTATAGGTTCCTCCTATAGTCAAAGATCCATCTAGTCAAAGCTATTGTTCTTCCAGTAGTCATGGACAGATGTGAGAGTTGAACCACAAAGAAGGCTGAGTGTTGAAGAATTGATGCTTTCAAACTGTGGTGCTGGAGAAGACTCTTGAGAGTCCCTGAGACAGCAAAGAGATCAACCCAGCCAACCCTAAAGGAAATAAATTCTGAATATCCATCAGAAGGACTGATGCTAAAGCTGAAGTTCCAGTACTTTGGTCACCTGATGCGAAGAGCCAACTCACTGGAAAAGACCCAGATGCTGGGAAAGATTAAAGGCAAAAAGAGAAGGCGGCGACAGAGGATGAAATGGTTGGATGGAATCACCAACTCAGTGGATGTTAAGTTTGACAATACTCAGAGATAGTGAAAGACAGGGAAGCCTGGCGTGCAACTGTTCATGGGGTCAAAACTTCGCAACAGAACAACAACAACATAAGCTGTTCACCAATATCATGGCATTTCTAACAACACTGTCAATGTGGGCTATCCATATGAGCCAACTTGTTAAAGGAACAATTGATACATTAATCAAATTTTGTGGAAATAATTTTTTTCTGATCATCTAAAATGAAACAGCTATTTTATTGCCAGGAGCCCCATGGCTCCTATGGGATCTTGAATCTCACTCAAATAATTTTTCTCCTGATTAAAAACAGAAAACCTAGTAGAAAATATGATTGATTAGTTGTATAGTCTCCTGTATTAATCTTTGAAAAGACAGCAGTACTTAATTAATTTGAAAACTAGTTAGGTCTATAATTCTTCCCTAATGTGATGCCCAGGAGTTTTTAAGAGCTTCTTAGATACGAAGTCATGGCTAAATTAATGTTTCCTCTATAAAGACCAAGCCAAATAAAATACAACTGAAAATGCATAGAGCGTAGGGTCTATTTGAGCATGGTGTATGTGGCCTTTTAAATCACTATATTTGAATTCATGAAAAGAATTCACCTATAATCTATCATGTAATGATGACTGCCTTTGAGATCCTTCTTTGTATGAAAACTCAAATGGACTGTCTCAGACTGACATAGTCTCAGAGGTCATCAGCAGACTGCATAGGTTTATATATGCTTCTGTATGACAGGTTCTTATTTCCAAATAAGGTAGGGGTTAAAAGGCATTGGAAAAGGCAGAAAACATATAAATTTCCAAAACGCTTAAGAAAATGACTAGCCAAATATACATTCTTTTCTAAATGCTTGAAAACATCGGAGATCGGGTCATTGTTTCACTCAAGCATATAATGATTCAAAGGGAATTTCTCAGTCTTTTTGTATTATGTCATTTATATCTAGTTGCTAATCTAAGATCTAAACTGTGAGTTTCATTTTAGGATGTTTATAACATTAGATGGAAGATCTTTATGATCTGTGCTAATTTCATTCTAATAGTTACATAGCTGTCATAATGGGATTAAAAATAGTGTCAAAAAACAAGCTCAACTTGCTTAATTTTTCTTTTTCTCCTAAGGAGAAAAGAAAACACAGTCTCTCATGTATTTCTACCTCTAACTCCTGCCATTTCTCCTAGAATCTTGTCCTAAAATATATTCTAAACATCTTAATACAAAGAAAGCAATGGTGTGAGAATTTAAGTAAATCACAAGAAATCCTTTGCACAGAACTAGGATAATTAGCACAGGGCTCTATTCCAGGATCTTTCATCAAGGCAAGCTATAGAGAAATTATCAAGCCAGAGTTATATATTTATTGGAGAAATATGGGAGAGATGAGTGAGACCACAAAAAAAAACAAACTAATATTCCACAGATAAAATCTCAAGAGGAGTTCTACATCATATAATATTTTGGCAACATGTTCGTATTTTTCAGACTTTTTTCCCCCTAACACTCTCACCATGGTGGGGGGTAGGGGGGATTCTTGAGAATTCTACTCTCTCAGCCCAAGTCAATGGTAAATACATATCTAAGGAGAGATGGTTTGGCTGAGTGACAGCTTATAACCACAGTAGAGCATTCTTTTCCTCTCTGAAAGAGTGTTTCTGTGCAACCTCTGCCCAGAATCTTGGAAGACAGGAATCTGACAACATGAAGGTAGTGAATCTGAGTTCCTGAGGGCTCAGGATCCAAGCTGAGACTTCTTGGATAACCAACCTTGAGCTGAATATAGCAAATTCGTAGATCGCAGTAGAAGAGGGTGAACATCAGAATGATTATGTATTTTCCTTCTGGTGGTGCTACAACCAAGCTGCTGAGATGCAGGGAGAAAAGAGCATTTCCCAATGTGCAGGATGTGCTGGCCCTGTCTGTCCCGGTGCCTGAGAGTACAGGCTCTGATGAACTGCCTGCCTGACCCACAGCCTCGGAAAAGAGGAGCATTTCTAGGCAGCCATGTTTCCGGCTTCACTCTCCGGGGTTGGGCCGGTGGTGGGGACCTGGGGAGGACATGCTGATGAGCTGTAAGCTCTATGGATCTTCGGACGTGATCAGCTCTGCGAGTCAGACTCTTATGGGGAATCTGATTTGGCCCCCGAGGCAACAATCACATAGCCGGAGTCAAAACTGAAAGGATGCCTTCAAAAGAACCATGGAGAAGAATATGGCCAAATGGAGCCATAATCAGGTCAACGTTGGGGATTATAAAGGAGCATAAGTGAAAGCAGGGGAGCTTAGAAAATACAAGAAAGGGTCGGCGAGTCAAGAATGTACCTGGGCACCTGAAGGGCAGACTTGGGAGAAAAGCCAAAACTTCCTGATGTTTAAACTTGTAAAGACACCCTAGGTACCATTTTCTCCCGGAGCCCCAGTTATAATGAAGCTCTAGTTCGTCCCAGTGGACTCCCTCTCTCTTTCCGCCTCACACCATTTTTGTTTTTTCCAGTTTTCGTCCTTCATAAATCAAAGATTCTACCTTAAACATTCACAAACACAGTCTGGTATTGAGTAAGCGGTACTGAACCAGGAAGTAAGGAATTTAAAACAAATCTTAAGTCTCTATTTCTTTTTAAATACAATGAGAAGGTTGGATATGGAAGAACTAGTCTTAACGTTCTAAGAAGAAAATAAAAACGACCACCTTGCACAATAACTGAGGTTCTTCATTCCTCCCTCCTAGTCCTGAAGGAATTGTAGTTGATTGTTTTAAGGATGATTTCCTTACAATATTTCACGACCTTCTGTTTTTTCTTGTCAGGTAACAAAGACTGATTATCCAAAACATCCCTATTTTCATTTCTCTACACTTTATACTCCATTTAAATTTGAGATCAATTCTTAAATAAATTAATGTGGAAAATAAGCTGAATATCTCTCTCATGAAAGGGATGTGAAAAACTGTTATTATCAAAACTTTAGCACCCCCAAATTAATAAAAAGAAATCCTATGAGTTTTTGCCAAGAATAAAACAGTGGTAAGTAATTCACTGCTTGATACTGCAATTCAGAAAATGTGGAATATTAAATATAATCCTACTGTAAGCACTCAGTGAAACTATGACACTTTAATTCTATTTTCCTGGGACTTTACAGTATACATAGCTACACAAATCTAATCCAAGTGTCCAAATCATAATTCAGGAGCCTTTACCAGGAGAAGATGCACTGAAGCAATTCACTGACAAGCTGAGAAAAAGCTATTAAACATGGTANATATAATCCTACTGCAAGCACTCAGTGAAACTATGACACTTTAATTCTATTTTCCTGGGACTTTACAGTATACATAGCTACACAAATCTAATCCAAGTGTTCAAATCATAATTCAGGAGCCTTTACCAGGAGAAGATGCACTGAAGCAATTCACTGACAAGCTGAGAAAAAGCTATTAAACATGGTATTACAGAAAGGAAAGATTAGTCACTGAAATTCTGAATTTGCATTTCTAGTTGCAATTCCTATAAAGTTCCAAGTGGAAAAAAATAACATAAGCAAAACCCTGTTGCTTTACTTATGCTGATTAAAAAGAAAAGTGATGTCATATTTACTCACATAAATTGTAAATGGCTTTTACACTTTAAACAGTAAACACGGCCCCTAAAAATAATCATGGAAACCAGTTTTCACTGTTGTCTTTTACCTTCTGTGGAGGGAGGTATTTAAAATGAAAGAAATGAACTTTGATTACTGCAATAGACCAATGCATTGGGAAGTCCACAGAAGACTAGGAATCAACCTGAATACTCCCAACCCTGTTCCATATTTTTATCTTACTCCCTTCTCCCTATCCTGTTATCAACTAAATCAAACTACACCAGTCTCCTAAGGAGTTAACCCCTAAGAGTACTTTTACGCTTCCTTTGTTGGCTTTGTAATTTTATCTTATCACTTTAAGAGATCAGGCCTTTGCAGTGGGCAGTCTTTCTCATCACCTGCCTAGAAGTGGTACAATTATGCTTGGTTTTACAATAGATGACAAGGCTTGTGAAGACAGCAGTCCAGTGCCATCATCCAAAACAGCACCAAAGGTTTAGAGCAGCATTTTATTGTTTCAAGAGATGTTCACTGCTAGCTTGTCATCAGCTTCTCCATCACTTTGTGGAGTACTAAGGGATTGTGAACAGAGAGCCACGAGCTATGCCCTTCCTTTACCCTTCCTCAGATAACTCAGAGGGGTTGTCAGAGGATACGGAGCACCTTCTGTCTCCAAGTTATTCGTTTGTTTAACAAATAGTCCCTGGCACTGCTCTTAGGAAAACAGAAGCTGAAACCTATATAAATGCTTATTTATAAAGCCTATACAAGTGAATTAAAAAATGCTTTGCCTCTAAGGCCCTCTTGATTTCTGAATTAATGGGCTCATAAAAGCCCTGATAAGCTTAACTTTCTACTACCTAGAGCCAGACATATTGAAAACATGTATAAGAACATAAAAATTGCCAGGACTAAGTCAGCATTGTATTCTGTTTACCCATACACAATGTACATATATTCATACACAACACATTAGCATGAAATATATACAATATATATTCTGTATATAAATTATATATATATATATATATATACATACATATATACATACTCTGTTTTGACAGAGCAAAAAACTTACCTGCTGTCCCTGACTAACTTAAAGTGGAGGTATAATCTCTTTCTTTTAGCGATCATTCTGTCTCTGCTATTCATGATATTATCCAATCCTTTTTAAATAATCTATGTATATTTCAGGTCTATTTCACCTTATGGAGCGAAGAGCTTTATAGGAGGACCCATAAGCTATTTCAAACATAGAGTTTTCCTTTCATGATTATTTGTTCACAATGAGATTTAACACACCTACGTGATACAAGNTTTTGACAGAGCAAAAAACTTACCTGCTGTCCCTGACTAACTTAAAGTGGAGGTATAATCTCTTTCTTTTAGCAATCATTCTGTCTCTGCTATTCATGATATTATCCAATCCTTTTTAAATAATCTATGTATATTTCAGGTCTATTTCACCTTATGGAGCGAAGAGCTTTATAGGAGGACCCATAAGCTATTTCAAACATAGAGTTTTCCTTTCATGATTATTTGTTCACAATGAGATTTAACACACCTACGTGATACAACTGTGACCACATACCTTGATCACTCCTCTTAGAGACTGAGAAATAGCACGCAGTAGGCATCTCTTACCGTTTGACTCCACAATGGTGATGTTGGCAGAGGCACTGTCATTTCCTAGTTTGCTGATCACTTTGCACATATATTCTCCAGAATCAGCCAGTGACGCTTTGCTAATGCGAAGTTCTGACTTCCTACAAGATCAGGACCAAAGCAGTTTAAGTATATTTCACAGAAATACGATGATCATCAAAACACAGTCTCTGTAGTTTTAGAGTTTCCAAACTCCCCCATCTCACTCTACACACGCAACTGACTGGACTTCCCTGGTGGTCCAGTGGCTAAGAATTTGCCTGCCAACGCAGGGAACTCGGGTTTGATTCCTGGTCTGGGAAGATTCCACATGCCTCGGAGCTACTGAGGCAGTGCACCACAAGGAAGAGAAGCCCCTGGTCTCTGCAACTAGAAAAAGCCCTGGAGCAGCAACAAAGACCCCGCACAGTCCAAAATTCATTAATTAAAAAATGGTCTACATCCAAAAAATCTTTTTTAAAAACCCACAACTGACTAGTAGATATACATACATATATATATTTATATGTCATTTTACCAGAATCACACCAAAAGTGAGATACATCTCATTTAAATTATGCCCTAGACATAGTCTTAATTTCATCACCCAGATCAGCAATTTGAAGGAATTCTTTTCTAAATTTTCTTTTTATTCCTCTAACACTACCACTAACCACATTACTTTTCAGAGTATTTTCTTCACCCAAACATTAAGTTTTCTTTCCTCTCTATATCTCAGTGTCAGTAGCCAATAGTGTTAATTAAGGAAGATAAANAGAAATACAGGTTGGGAGAGAAGAGCCTTGAAAACAATGGATACAGAGAAATGAATTTCAATCAGCCACATGTTTAATATTACTCCACTTTAAATAACTGTTTAAAAAAAGGAAGAAAAAAGTACCACTGTATGGCCAAATTAAAACTAAAAGAGCATAAATCAAATTGGATAAAAGTCTCAATACACTGCTCATAGGCTGGATCATATCTGGAGTATTGAATTATGCTTCAAAGTGGCATTTGATTAAAAAAAAAATATCAACAGCTAGAGGACTTTAGCAGGTGATCAGAATTGAATATGGCCTAGATATCTTAACACCAGAGAAGATGCTATTAAAGTAAGAGAGGTTCCACTGGCAGGGAGCTATGAACAAGATATATAAAAATATATTCCATCTTTATTATCTGGAAAAGGAAATTATTTGGTGAAGCTCTTGAAGGTAGAATTATATCTTACGGGGAAAAGAAGGCATATTTTGGATGATATATAAGGAAGGACCTTTTGAGTGTTCAAAAAGGATAGGATGTCATGTAAAAGAGGTTTTCTCTTTAGAAAGATTCAAGTCTGGATTGCCACCTGTCAAGCAGTTCCTAACAAGAATATCTCTATGCAGAAAAGATTTAATTAGATCAGTGGTTTCAATTAGTTTTGAAAAAATAAATCCTGTTTTTAAACGAAAGCTTAAATGAGAGCTGCATATTTAAAAACATTATGAAGGGAGAAAGCATTTATGTCAAAGAGGTTGGCAATCCTTTTTGCAGTTCAATGGAAACTCAGATTTCTCTAGGGACACAAAAAACTCCTTTGAACTATAATGATACATTTAACTGTGAGATTCTTCAATCCTTGGGTCTTAAAGCAGGAATGGGAAATAGTGAGAGAGTAGAAACAGACAAACCTTTCTTGAAAATTATACATTGCAACCATTTGGGGCCTTAATAAGTATGGCTGTAGTTTTATTTTACTTTCTTAGATAGGCTACTGTATCTTGTCTATAAGAATAAAGTTAACTTGGAAGAATGAATGAACTCCCAATCACAAAATTAACTTTTTGCTCTTTAATTGATGAGTTATCTGGGGTTTTGGGCAGGGTGCATGTTTTGGTGGATTTTCATTTTCTAAAAGCTTTCAAAGAGTTAATTCATACACAGTGTTTAAAACAATGCTTGAAATAGAGTAATCTCCCAGTAAGTGTCTGCTACTATTATAATGACATTCTAAATTCCTGCAATTTTTAGATTTTCCTAATAAGCATGTATTGTTTTGGAATAAGAAAAAAATGATACAATGTAATAATAAAGCAATAAAACATTTAGAAATAGAGTTTATAAGAATTAACTTCATTTTTTATATTAGAATGCAAACTGTATTCTTTCAATTAGTGCTCAATCACAAGATAGATTCAAGGTTTCCATAGCTGCTTATCTCGTTTTTCATACTTAATTCTTCCACTATATTTTATAGGCAAAGGCAACTTAAACGCATATAGAAAGGATCAACTCAGTTTATATAATCCCCTTCTTCTGATCCCTAAGGAATCATATATGAATTCTCGTGTGAATGTTAACACAGCTCAGATACTGTTGAACTGCTGATAATGAGAAGGGAAAAGAAAAGAGAGAGGGATTTCATGGTGCAAACTACAGAATGTCTGTTGTCATCTGGTTCTACCAGGATGAAGTCACTTGCCACTGCAGCAACTATGAAACTCTACAGAATCAGACACTGCATAAAATGCTTCACATAAATGCTATGAAACGGACACTGGTTATTCCCATTTTATACCTAAGGAATCCGAGATCTTCTTACATATAAAGTTAAAATGACCTGTTGGAGAAGCTCAACTAATAAAGAAAGACATGTGTCTAAACCTCTTCTATTAAGAGTCAAAAAATCCTGAAACAAGTGATAACAAGAGAAATCATTCCTTAATTTTTTTTAACTTGACAAAACCAATTAGAATCAATTTTAAACAAAATTATAATATGTAAGAACAGGGTATTCCCTGGCAGTCCAGTGGTTTGGGCTTTCACTGCCAAGGGCTTGGGTTCAACAGGGAACTAAGATCACACAAGCCATAAAGTGAATCCAAAAGTAAAGCAAGAACAGAAAAAGAGCTGATACAAAATTGCTGTTTAGTCACTAAGTTGTGTCCGACTGTTTCACAACTCCACTGACCGTAGCCCACCAGGCTCCCCCATCCATGGGATTTTCCAGGCAAGAATACGGGAGTGGGTTGCCATTTCTTTTTCCAGGGGATCTTTCTGACTCAGGGATGGCACCCACATTGGCAGGCGGATTCTTTACCACCGAGCCACAAGGGAAGCCCCTGATACAAAATTAAGAGCATCCAAAAATGTGCACCATACACAAACAACAGGAAGTCAGCCTTTAATAAGACTGCTGATTCGTGNGGGAGTGGGTTGCCATTTCTTTTTCCAGGGGATCTTTCTGACTCAGGGATGGCACCCACATTGGCAGGCGGATTCTTTACCACCGAGCCACAAGGGAAGCCCCTGATACAAAATTAAGAGCATCCAAAAATGTGCACCATACACAAACAACAGGAAGTCAGCCTTTAATAAGACTGCTGATTCGTGCCCATGTATGGCAAAAACCACTAAAATATTGTAATTAGCCTCCGATTAAAATAAATTAATTAATTTAAAAAAAGACTGATACAAGACAAGCAAGTGAGGCCAACAGCCTGATCTGAAATATAACCTGTCACACAACCAAACTCTTTAACCAGTTTTCTTGATCAAAATTGTCCACAGGCAAAGGAAACAATAACAAAGGGATAAGTAGACACTTAAGACCAGGGCAGTTTCTATTTCTTTTAATTGGTCCCACACCTTGCTCAGCCAAATAAAACAAACAAAAAGGCTCACACATGAATGCAGAATCATAGGAAGAACATGTAGGAATGTCATTTATTAGAAGGAGCAGGGGGCTGAAGAGGGGATAAGACTTTACAAAATAATAGCAATTCCCTATTGGTGTAAAATCTTTTCATAACACTAAGGGATTAAAAGGAAATTCTGACTGTTACAAACAATCTAGATTATAAAATGTGAAAAAGAAATCTAGGCGAAGAGTTGGAAGAGAGTCAACATTTTACTTTAAATAAAGAGGGTCCCAGGGAAATCCTAAACCTTACACTGAAATTCACCTCTGCTTGTGATCATAGCCTAAGAGACAGTTTATCCCTTCTTGGCCTGTGGGCTAAGAGCAAATGTAGTGAGATAAAGTTAAGTAAGCAAGTAACCACTACAAATTGTTAACATTTTGAAATGTCTTCATAATGAAAAATTATGAGCATGTAGAGGAAGCTGACAAATAAGAGTGCTTTTTATTAAGCAGTTTAAGCCTAAACAGGTCCCTTGCCTTAAACATGTTATGACTTCACTGGATACTACGGCAATATCACAAGTAGCTGTGAAAAGACATGAGACATGGAGTGAAAAAGACAAAAGGCATAGATACAGATCAATTTCAAGCCCAAGAGTAACCATTTATTAACATTAGATCTACAGGAAGAAACCTAATTTCCTTCATTCTCAGGATATTAATTTTTTAATGAGTATAATAACAATAGTATCCATTCTCTTATAAGTTGAAAGTTGAAATAATAGGGCATCTTGCAAATGTTAATTAAATTTAGATTCAGTTTGATCCCATAAAAAAAGACAGCACTAATTTTTTTTTTAAAGATACAACCTCAGAAATGATCAAATACCCAATTCTGAAACACAATTAGCTGATCACTTATCAGTGGCTGCCCACTTTACACAAAGTGTCTTATTTTCAGAGGCTCAAAAATGTTCAGTGCTTTGCCAAGAGTCATTTGCAGTCACATTACTTGAATAAAAGTCTTTTTTTGTTCCCACTTAATTCTTTCCAGCAAGGCTATTGTTTAAAAGAAGTAATTTCGGAACATTGGCCTTTCCGGGATAATGGGATTTTATTAATATGTAGACAGTGCTCTTAGCTGTCTGAGCCTATGAAGCCAACATGAAAATGCCTTTCTCAAAACTAATGACACTTTTACACGTCATCCAAGCCATGTAACAAATTAGTTCTTCTCCTATACATGTGCTCTTTTAGAACCGTATTCATTCTGGGGGGTCTCTCTCCTTTTTCCTGTTGTTCCTTTTTGTCATCTTATTTACCCAACCAACTCAGCTTCTTCTCTTCAGGTATCCTCACCTTAAATACCTGCAGTCCGCAGCTGGTTCGTTCTCTTCCTTTGGCCTGGATAATCCTCTCCTCCTTCCCTTCCTCCTCCCCTTCTTTCTAGGAAGCCTCCACAGTCCAGGACTGGGTCCCCTCCACCATCCCTGTAAGTACCTTTCTAAAGCATCCTGTGATCATCACTATCATGGAATTTAAAACTGAGAATTATAACTGCTTGTATTTCCCTTCCCCACTTGAGACCAAGCCTCTGGGACAGCACATACTTCTTGTTCATCTCCCTGGACCCAGCTTCTCGCCCAGGGCCAACACACAGCATCTTATCCAAGGAAGGGCAAAATTTCACTCTTTCACTGGCCCAACTCAATTGGCCTCTTTATTGTCCTATAAACAGAATCTGCTACTGCTCTTACTCTATAACACACCCTACCCATCCAGGGGACTCTCTTTAGCAGAGTCAAATCCATCCCCTCATAGTGACTCCTGAAGCTCGTGGGGTCTTCCCCCCTTCCCAACTCCCACGGCACTTAGCATCAGTAACCTGCAATTCAGCGCTTAGTTTTACTGTTTGATACTAGTGTTGGCTATTTTGTTTCCCTAATTATTAATAAATTTTAACTTCCCACAAGGTAGAATTTACCTCAGCATAAAGAATCAAGTTTTTAGGCCACTATTAATAAACAGATGGGCTGCTTAAAAATCCTGAAGCCCCCTAGCCCTAACAGTGTTTCAGCACTTGACTGCTTCATATAAGGCTGCACTAGATAATCTCTCTACAATCTTTCGATGCCCTGAGTATAAAACGCCCTAGTATTCTTTCATTTCTCCACATTTCTAGCATATAGGCTTTTCATGGGCTCTTAAATATTTTTGCTCTCAAATAGTAGCCACATAGAAACAAATGGGACATCACTCCACTTATGCAGATAACTGTTTCTTACTAACCTGGCTAACCGATGAAAAACGAAACAGACGCCAAAACCTAGCTAAAAGTAATTTTTCTTTGTTGTTAAACTGCTCAAAAAGAATCATGCTTATTTTTTCAAGTTGCTCTCTCTCCTCCCTTCCCCACATGGACACGTGATAAAATATGCCTGCTTTCCATTTTTAAAGAAGGAATGAGACATTAAGGAATCTGAGACATTGATTTGTGTTCCAGCTTATTCATAGCTAGCTGGGTGACTCAAGGAAAGACAACAGTTTTTTGACCCTTGATTTCTCAACCTGCAAAATTAGAGTCACCACGAGCAGTAAATTGCCCTTACTACTAGGGAAAAATTGTTAAAAAACCAAACAACTAAGACTATATACAAAAGCACTCTGTCACTTCACAGAATTATTATTATTTTTTTTTTGTACATTTGAAGTACCACCTGCTACAGTGATATTTCCTTCTGTATTATTCTTCCAAATCAAGACACTGTACTACACAATCTAACAAGGATAAACAGAGTAGTTACTAAAACCATAGAAACAGGAAAGCATCCCTAATTATGGCTCTCACAGTCATTAAACACTTTGGTAAGATTAAATTCACTTCCCTTATATCACTTTATTTTTTCTGGCTCGTGTATGTTTGATGTTGTTGGTATTTGCCCTATAAAATCAAAGTCTAGGAGGTGATTCTCATTGTTGCTTCATATATCATCTCTGGGATTTCACTGGAATCCTCTGAAGTGTAAGTAGAGAAAAAGGTCACCCTGGAGCTGTGAACCCCTATGATACATGTCACATTGATGAAAGGACTGTTCACAAGCAAAAACCCCAGACATTTAGCTCTTCTGTAATTTCAAAATGTAGTTTGAGATTAGAAGTAAACGTTCTTAAATAAGGAGGGAAAAAATGAAGAAAAAAATAAAAGAGCATCATTTTAGAGTAGGTATGGAATATACAGACGTTATAGGGGGTCACATGAAGCTTTCCCAAATAGGATCTCAAGGAGGGCAGGAAAACTTAAGATTCTTGCTACTTAGGATTACTAGATATTTTAATCTGCTCTCATGGTGATGGGGCTTAACAGAATTGTCAGTTATGCATTAATTTTACATATTAAATTTACTTGAGAATAGTTCAGATTCAACTGATTACATTCTAACTCTTTACATGATGAAACATGTTTAGTTGCTAAGTCGTGTCCAACTCTTACAAACCCACAGACGGTAGCCCGCCAGGCTCCTCTGTCCATGAGATTCTCTAGGCAAAAATACTGAAGTGGGCTGCCATTTCCTTCTCCAGGGGATCTTTCCTACCCAGGAATCGAACTTGGGTCTCCTACACTGCAGGCAGATTCTTTCCCAACTGAGCTTGATTGTGTAAGGCACAGGTATTTTATACAGGATTCCAGGATCTCATCTATTACTTACTACTATAATAGCTCCTATTAATATTTTTTAGTTTTTAAAAAATTTTTGATTTGAATTCTTTTTTTATTTTTTAATTGGAGTGTAACTGCTTTCCCACTTTGTGTTAGTTTTTCTGCTGCACAATGAAGTGAATCTGATATATATATATATATATATATATATATATATATCCCCTTCTGCTTGGCCCTCCCTCGCTCCCGCCACTCAGGTCATCATGGAGCACTGAGCTGAGCTGCCCATGCTATACAGCAGCTTGCCATTAATAGTATCTACTCTCACCCCTTCTTTCTAGCCACATGTTACAGTTCCTTCCACATCCATCCTTCCTTTCTTTGTCCAGAAGTTGTAAGATGACATACTTTGAAATTCTTTCCTATATAATGACCCAATTTCTAGCCCCCGTATAATGAAAAATCTTTTCACTTATCATGTATCCGGTTTGTTGATGGTATACTTATTACTAAGCTGTTAGAAATTTTTATATTTTATACCATTGTATTGCCAGGCAAGGGCTCTGCTGTGACATGCAGGATACTTACCCTGGCCTTTTCTGTATCTTGATGTTTTGTGGTTTGTTCTTTCGGCTTAATTCACTCCCATTTTTGAACCACTTGAACTTGAGAGAGGAGTATTCAGAGCTGGTCTCGCAGCGAAGCACTAGTTTGGAACCTGCCACAGACTCCTGACTCTTCATCTCTTTCAAGCGGGGAGGTAAGGCTAAAAAAGAAAAGAGAAGAAAGTTCCGATCACATGGTAACCTTTCCAAGAGAAACATGTTCATTTTGGTGAGCCTGATCAAGAGACCATTCACAAAGGTTTTACTAACTGAGAGAGAAAAGAAAAAGGGGAGGGGAGTGTCAGTCAAAATGTATCTCAGCTTAGAGAACAATGAAAATGCTCAGATAAAACATATTCAGGGGAAAAAAGAGAACTTAGGTTATAAAATTATTCTTTGAAACAGACACACAGATATAAAGAAGAAACTAGCAGTCACCAGTGGGGAAAGGGAAGTGGAGAGGGGCAGTATATGTGTAGATGATTAAGAGGTACAGACTATTAGGCATAAAATAGGCTACAAGGACATACTGTACAACACAGGGGGCATAGCCAGTATTTTATAATAATCATAAAATATAGTGAAAGTGTTAGCCGCTCAGCTGTGTCCAACTCTTTGCGACCCCATGGACTATAGTCCACCAAGCTCCCCTGTCCATGGGATTCTCCAAATAAAAATACTGGAGTGGGTTGCCATTTCCTTCTCCAGGGGATCTTCCCCACCCAGGGATCAAATCCCGCTCTCCTGCACTGCAGACAGATTTTTACTATCCAAGCCACCAAGGAAGCATATAGCATAAAATATAGTATTCCATTTAAAAACTGTGAATCACTATATTGTACATCAAGTCTACTTCAATAAAAATCTATTCTTTAAAAATATTCTCAAAAATACATTTATATATACATACATATATATATTCAAGACTGCAGTTTCTTCCACCTTTATATCCTCTGGTACTATTACAAATCCTGAAGACTGGTCATTTCAAAGAATCAAAATCTTATGCTAAAGAACAGGTACCGGGGCCATTATTTCTAGAGCACAGCCACATCCCAGATCACAATTAATCTGCATGACAGTTCTGTGAATAGGTAGACACAAGAGGTATCACACACAGTTTTTCAAATGGGAAGCTCATTTTCAGAGACAGGTAAGTGTCTCTTGTCCACGGTTACAACACTCTGGAGAGTCAGAGTTAGACTATGCTATCAACAGTAGCGATCCAGAGAACCAAGAGCACTCGCAAATCTTAACAACACTCATTTCTTCAAGACAAGGATTCTTTGGTGACATCACTGTTCTTTGCTGACAACACTTTTTCTGGGTCTACAGATACTCTCCCACAAACAACCAATGACCTTTCCAGAAGACCACCACACTCCCATCAGATTATCAGTTTGATTGGATTTCACCCTTCTAAATCTTCTCAACCGAGACAGGAGAACGCTTATATTGTGCATTAATTTATAGGACACTTTATGTGGCTCAGCTGGTAAAGAATCTGCCTGCAATGTGGGAGACCTGGGTTCGATCCCTGGGTTGGGAAGGTCCCCTGGAGAAGGAAAAGGCAACCCACTCCAGTATTCTGGCCTAGAGAATATCACGGACTGTATAGTCCATGCGGTCCAAGAGTCAGACACAACAGACATTCACTTGTATTAAATGCTTACATAGCATTACTATCTTAGGCATCTGCATCAAAGAGTACCTATTCTCTACTGAAATCTTTACGGATAAAATGTTAGAATATCTGAGATTTACGTCAATATGAAATGGTAGTGGGGAATGTGTTCAGTGGCTTCAGTCATGTTCAACTCCTTGCGACCCTATGGACTGCAGCCCACCAGGCTCCTCTGTCCATGGAATTCTCCAGGTAAAAATACTGGAGTGTGTTGCCGTGCCCTCCTCTAGGGAGTCTTCCCAGCCCAGGGATGGAACCTGGATCTCTGTATCCCTGGCAGGCCGGTCCTTTACCACCACTGCCCCCTGGGAAACCAGTGGGGAATGGTTAGGCATAAAAATGAAATAAATTCCCCAAGAAGCTGACTGTGGTAAGCCAGTCAATATACAGAAGCATGGTGTTAGTATACGATTCTTTTTTAAGACTTTTTTAAAACGTGGCCCATTTTAAAGTCTTTACTGAATTTGTTACAATATTGCTTCTGTTTTATGTTTTGTCTTTTTGACCGAAAAGAGTATGGGATCTTAGCTGCCTAACCAGGGATCAAACCTTCACCCCAGCATTCAAAGGCAAAGTCTTAGCCATTGGACTGCCAGGGAAATCCCTACAATACTATATAATAGAATGTCTGGTTTTTTTCCCCATAATAAAACAGTTTAAAAAATAAAAGCATATCGAATGGATTTTCCTCTGCACACATAATTTCACTTAATCAATACCGCAGAAAGTGATGTCTCAACGTCTCTGTTTCAATAGAGTCTTAGAAAAGCCAAGTACAAAGTCTATTTCTGCCCCAGTTCAGGACTTAATGAGAAGTTAATTCTTCAAATCCACCAAAGGAGACTGCACTTCTCAGATCCAGTGAGCAATTATTCACTGTGTACGGCATCAAGACTCCAAGGATGGCAATCAGAACCATGTTGGGCACACACAGGAAATGGTGTACCTTTCCCACTCTGCGTATATTTATTTTTCTACAACTCTGCCCTTACCAAGAAAATCCCTCCAAAAATGTCAGGAATGAGTATATACATTTTCCATTAAATTACAGCAAAAACTACTTGAACACTGCAACTTCTTAACAGTGTTCCTACAGTTACACATCCCCCCTTTTCTTATTTAGAGGCTGGGAGATGAGGTGGAGAAGCAGACATTGAATGTGAAGATACCGCAGCAAGTTAGAAAATTGAATCAGTATTTCAGCTGTTCTTAGCCTCTGACACCTGATGATTTTCTCTGGTTATTTTTTTTGGACAGCTTGAAAAGAAGATTTACTTCCTGAAGAGCCTTCCTAGGAGCCTTCCCTTTAAGATGTGGTCCACGAATTTCTGTTTTGGAGGTTTCAAAAAACAGACTAAATTCTCATCTATCTGGTATAGTATTTGTATACTCCTATTAACTCCTTAAGATCATTTTCAATTCTGTAAACCTAGTAAAGGGTTTTAAACGATACCAAAAGACTGGTTTACATCTATTAAGAAAAATAAACCACCTCATTCCTTTATGTATAGATTAAAAGAACTAGTTTGAATTTTTGTTTTCACTTAATTTTATGTTTAGCTTGGCATACAGCCCAGATTTTCAAGGTTCATTCCCTTGTGTTTATCCAAAACGTTCTAAACACAATATTTGAGATGTCCTTAACTCTCAGTAAGTACCATGCTCCCTCACCCGCCTCTCCATTCATTTGCTTACCAATACAGCCTGAACACAAACCTACTAGATTCCGCCATCTCGTTTGAAATCTTCATGAAGTCCATTTGCATCTCTTTTTACTTTCTTTTCTCTTATTCTATTCCATTGTCTCTTTCTGTCACCTCTCCTTCCCCATTCCCCTCCTATCTTCATTTCTTTATTTCTTATGACTTTAGTAACAGTCTTGATTTCACATGCAAGGAAACAATTGGACAAATTCAAATGGAGGGATATTTGACAAAACAGCTGGCCTAGGCTTCAGGAATATCAATGTCATGAAAGATAAAAGACCGTGAAACTGATGTAGATTAAACAACACTGACAAATGCAATAGACTTTGATTCATGATTGGATCTTGCTTCAGGGAAAAAAATATTATAAGGAACATTATTAGGACTACTAGGGAAATCTGAATAAAGGTCCTGTATCAAAATTAAGTTTCTCAAGTGTGATAACTGCATTGCGGTCATGCAGAAGAATGCCCTTGTTCTTAGGCAGTATTTGCTGAAATGTCACGATGTCTACAACTAAATTTCACATGATTCTGCAAATAAGGATATACATACATACACGCACGTGTGCACACACTCACACACACACACGCACACACTCACACACACACACACACACACAGAGAAAGGGAGGAAAAGGAATATTGGTTTCTCTTAGCTTTCTTGCCTTTTTAATCTGATCTTTCTGCCATTAAAAAAGTCTCAAGCTTTCAGTAACTACTTTTGAAGTCTTGGCTAAATTTGTAGTCGATGAGATTCTTGAGAGTATCTGAGCTGTAACTTACAAATGGAGCTCTTAAGATTATATTCTCCATTAAAACTCTGCGAGTGGTATGGCACTGAAGTCCTCCTGCATTCAACCTGATAACCATGACTTTGGGGCTTCAATCCCACTAGGTCCTTTGGTGGAAGGAAAACAATCTCTTATTTGGCAGGCCAACATATCTGCCCTCTCTTTTGGGGGTTCACATGCAAGACGGGTACATCTTTGTCCTTAAGAGATGATCTATGATGTAATGAGGCACAGACCTTGAGAGGCAAGGCCTTCCGTAACTAGAATATCCACTCCTTAAGTTGACCCCAATGTATAAACATTTCTTCATATTTGGGATTTGGATATACCTCTATTGATTAGCCTAAGCTTCTCTTTCTTGCACGTAGCTTCAAGACTGTTACAAGCACAGATGCTTCTAGCATCCCTGGAAGTCCACTTGTCATAATGTCTCCGCTGTGTCTTCAGGAGAAACCAGCTATGACGTGAGGATACACAGCTTCTCAGAGAACAGCTGTTTTGAGGTGTTAAAATTCTCTGTAAATGGAGAAACAAATCTGTGACCCACTAATCCAGCCACACGCCTGCACTGTTGGCTCCTGGGTATTCTGCGGTCAGTGATGCCTTCTAGAAAAGTACCACATAAAGTTCCTCACTCACTCCAGGTGGAGCCCAAGTGGAGGCATCCTACAGTACCGGGCAACAACATAAATTTTTCTTTATTTCTTCTCAAATAACCATCCTAATGGAATACCCCTGGATATTTCACAGACTCTTGATAAGTGTGCAAACTAATGTTGACGACATATGGTATGTGTGCTTTGTCTCCTCTATTCATAATGAGACAAGTTTCAATAGAATCAATTTCCTTCCATTAGATCATAAAAGAATACGTATATATTACTAGAATACATTTTAAAACTATGTATGTTTCTCACACAGGTTACTCGCATAAAATAATCTCATTTATTTCACTGAGAAAGCACTCCACCCAGCACTTTCTAAACTTCAGATATAACTTTATAAGACCAAGGGTAGCTTCTAAACCATGGGCAATACTTTCAAGTGAGTACTTGGATTTTAAACCTGTTAAAAAAAAAAACTGTACATGGCCTTTGATTCTTGTTTAAGAGTAAACAGCCTGATAATTAACCACTGCTGTGTGTGCTAAGTCACTTCAGCTGCGTCTAACTCTGTGTGACTTTGTGGACGGCAGCCCGCCAGGCTCTTCCGTCCACGGGATTCTCCAGGCAAGAACACTGGAGTGGGTTGCCATTTCCTCCTCCAGGGGATCTTCCGGACCCAGGGATCGAACTTGTGTCTCTTAGGTCCACCTGCACTGGCAGACACCTGGGAAGCCCTAATTAAAAAGTGAGTGAAGGTAAACACAAGGCTAAGTTACTGCTTCCAATGTAGTAAATGAATGACCTGGTCATCTTTGGGATGATTTCATTGTATCTGGTCTACCACAGTTCATAGTCCTGCTTTCACTGTGATTCTGGGAGGCAGCATTTCCACAGCCTGAAACAACGTAATGACAGAGCGAGGTTTAAACAGTCATTGCTTAAATCTACTGCGAACTTGCTTGACATTAATATGAACCTAGCCACACCCTCTGTATCAACAGAGACAGACAGTAAAGTGCAAAAAGGAGCGGCCTATAAAAAGAGAAATCCCCAAACCCTCAGAGCCATGCCACACATTTTACAGGCACTTGTTTTTACAGGCTTTAAGTGTTTTACAGGGCTTTAAAAGATCACCAGCATACTCTTCCGACTCTAAGTTAATGCAAGCAGGTATGACTGTATACTTTAAAAGTCTATTTTTGCATGTCTGCATTTTTTTATTTGATACGTTGTACAATGGAGAAAAAGAAAAACTGTGGCAGCAACCCCAAAACAATTATTTTACATGCTGACCACACAAAAATTGAAGGCATGATGCTTGTTTATTCCAATTCTTTATGTGTGAATGAGTATTTGTGATAAAGGTGAAGAACTCTCCATCTGAGCAATCCTCTCATTTTACTTGTCTACTGGGTACTTATTATTTTTTTTAATATGTTCAATACTGCTATTATCAAATGTTGTACTGTATTGTTAAGAATAAGGAATGCATTTTAGCATGTGTGTGCTGATGAGATATGCAGATAGCATGGGACACTCGACAAATTGTTTCTTTTCTTTGGATGTCCTGATGGTGCAAAACTAGCTCATAACTCTCCACGTTTGACTGTACAGTTAAACTGAAGAGCCTTGACACTGAGCAAATTAAACAGGAAACCTGAAAAATATTATCAAATCACTGTGAGCTTTCAGCTACGACCCCCAGTGAAGTCTTCTGAGCATAAAACAATTTAAAAGCCTGATACCACACAGGTGCAGATCTCACAGTGAAAACTGGTGACTGGCAATGATGTTAGTTAAGGAAAGCCACACCAATATCCTGAATGGGTCTTCTACACAGAAGGATGCCCTTTTTTTTATAGTCATGTTAAAGGTAAATAAGTGACTGAGGAAAGTCTCTGTAAGTCCTTTATTGAGAAAATTACGGTCATAATGTACAGTTTATTATAAAGTTTATTATAGTCATCTGGTCTTCTCTTCTGAATTGTACTCACAAATTTGGCTAAAAAAGGGAAAACTTATCAGGTTTATATTTTGTAAATATAACTGTGTGTAAGGATGCAAGGTCTAGCAGCAATGGTATTTCACAATACACCTAGGGTTAAAATCACTGCTACTGAGGCAGTGTGTGGTCTTAAGTTATGTTAGGGCTCACGCTGCCTCAAGTCCAGCCGAATTATCCTCCAGATAGCCTGTCCCTAACTGCAGTTAACTAGAGTTCCCTGTGAGCCTAAATGGAAACCTGTTATGTGTCCCTGTGTATTCAGCAAGGATATCTGGAGAAGGAGATAAAGCATATGGGTACCTCCACTTGTGAGAAAGTCACTATATAACGTTCAGGGGTTTATTACGAGATATTCTCGAGCTTACTCCATACCACTGGCAATAAACTAAACCAGTCAACACACTAAGACTAGGCTTCAAAGTATAGGTAAGATAGTTGGACCCAGAAATACCATTTTAGTAGTTCTATGCCAAACTCTTTATATTAGGATGAATTTGTATCACCAAATAATATCTTTACAAGCGTTTGGATCAATCCTCATAACATATGCATGGAACATGACATTATACAACATACTATAATACAACAAATTCGGGAACAAAATTTCAGCATTTTACTTCTCTTATTCACAATGGTAGGACCACTAAGGCAGAGTTGGCTTCTTACTAGTGTTAACCTTCATCTCTCAAGCATTTCAGTCTTCAGTGGGGCTTTTCACATAGAGACTTGCACAAAGTTCCATATCCCCCAGTTCACTGCTACGAGCTGACTGAAACAGTAGGATTCTCTTAAATGTTCCTTTCGAAGATATGAGCCACAACCAGCCCAGTCAAAAACTATATTTACTTTTTTTTTTTATTTTTTGTCGCTCAGGCATGTTCAACTCTTTGTGACCCATTGGGCTGTAGCCCACCAGGCTCCTCCATCCATGGGATTTTCCAGGCAAGAATACTGGAGTGGGTTACTATGTCCTTCTCCAGGGGATCTTCCTGACTCAGGTATCGAACCCACAACTCTCGTGTCTTCGGAACTGCAGGCAGAGTCTTTACCCGCTGAGCCACTGGAGAAGCCAATGAACACCCAGATGTCTAAGTGTATTGGGCATGTGGGATCTCAAGGACTTAGCACAAAATTTCCTTGAAAAAACTAAGTAGAAGCAAGGATCTAGAAGATACTGATAAAGAGAGATCCACGTCCATATATTACTTCAAAACCCACACCCACTTTCTCAAAAAGGCTTTTCTAAAATTTGAGATCAAAGGGCCCCACTGACATTATTTTCGTTTTTATGCATTCCACTGGATCAGGACTCTTATGCTCTCTGCCATATGACGCTAATAAAAAGGAAATGTAATTCTAACTGGAAAACGGTCAAAAAGGCATTCCTGCCTTGACTTTACCATTTTTACACCCTCCTGGATTTCTCTCACTTGGTCATCATCGTTAAAATGTCCTTGGAAACGCTGACACAGAAAACAGACTTATGGCCACGGGGACGGAGGTGGGGGGTGAGGTGGGAAGGAGAGGGTGAGACAGTTGGAGAGAGTCGCCTGGAAACATACACATCACCATATGGAAAGCGGGTTTCAGTGGGGATTTGCTATAGACCCAGAGAACTCAAGCCAGGATTCTGTGACAGCCTAGAGGGGTAGGGCGGGAGGTTCCAGAGGGAGGGGACATATGTGCACCTATGGCTAATTTACGTTGAGGTACGGCAGAAGCCAATACTGGAAAGCAATTATCCTCCAATTAAACAAACAAAAAAAAGTTTTCTGCTTGATTCCTGCCTCAGCTAAGACCCCAGTCATCACAACCACATTCCTTCCCATTTCCTTTAATGCACCTTATCTCAGAGGCTCCCGCAGAGGCCGGGTTGTTATTCCATTTTAAGAAGAGCAAACATTTTAATATGATCTCTTCTGCTTTCAGATCAAAGTTGATCAACTGTCTTCATCAATTGACCCCAGTCTACAAGGTCTAAATTTGCCCCTTAACTAGTCAGTAACTATTATGATCAATGCACATCCCCAAATTTACCATTGGGGTCAATCTCCCTCTTCCTTATTCCTTGTACGTATTTCATATAAAGTGGATAACCATTCTTTTTCCATTTTACAGGTGAGGATAGGGGGGTTATGCCAACATTTGTATAAGGTCACAAGGCTGTCAAGAAGCAGACGAGGATTTAAAGCCAGGACAGCTGACAAAAATCTAGGAACTATTATTTCATTTCATAGCCTCCACAGTAATTTTACGTTTCTTACAATCAGATCACCTCTCCATAAATGTCTGTGAGAGATTTACAACACTGTACAATTCTACAAGGGCAATAAGCACAGATTTGCTAGGTAAGAGAATTTTTCAACTGAAAAATTAATATTATGTTTGTTGAAATTAGCAACCTTCATCTTCTATACAGCTCTGGAGGGCTGTACCCAGTATTTCATAGTGAAGGTCAAAGACAAAACTATTAAAACTACTATAATAGTGGTCTCAAGACTTACAAGGTGAAGTTACAATAAGGTCCTCATAGTACTTTCAACAATAAATTCCTTTAGAATAATAATAGCTAACACTGGTTGAGTAACCTAGTATGTATTAAATATCAAGCACTGTCTGTCCTAAGCACATCATGTTTATTAAGTCTTTTAAGTTTTATGACAATTCCAGGAGATATGTGCATTATTCCAATTTATAGACAACCAAACAGAAACAGAGGGGTAAAGCAACCTCCCACAGTCACGGAGCTGGCATATTGGGGCGCCAGTATCTGGACCCCAGAAGTTTGATCCAGAGCTCCTGCTCTTTTTTTTTTAATCAATGTGGATCATTTTTAAAGTTTTTATTAATTTATTACAATATTGTTTCTGTTTCATGGTTGTTTTTTCTTTTTTGCCAAGAGATCTTTGCTCCCAGACCAGGGATGGAGCCCACATCCCCTGCACTGGAAGGTGAAATCTTAACCGCTGCATTGCCAAGGAAGTCCCAGCTCCTGCTCTTAACTCCTAGGCAACCAACTGAACAATTTGCTTTGTCCAACAGGTTTATAAGTCAAATGTAAGATTTATCTTATTGATGTATTAAGAGTGCCCTGATAAATTCTGGCATACACCCCATGATAGATCATTTCTGCATATTCCAAGTGCAAAACATATAGCCTGGGGGAGAAAGTGGAGATAAGCAGATATGAAAATGGCTGTCTCTTCGAAGCTACCTTGATGATTTATGGGGAAATAAAACAAGACAGAATACTTAAAAATGGTATGATACAAAAAATACACATATTTTTAAACTGTGCAATTGCCTGTCACCCCCCAAATGCCACAAGGGTGGAGCACACTGCGTCTCACTCGTGTTGTCTCACTCACTGGAACGAGACAGCTCCCACGTGGGAACCAGCACGGAGGGTCTGAAGAGACCACTGATGCTCCGTCAAGGTGTAAAGGCAAATGGCCATGGCCATGGAATCTGGAGCCAATCACAGCAGCGGCACCGTTGTCGGCAGCTTTAAGGCAAGTGTTCTAAAGGCCTGACTGATTAATGCCATCACCACAGCTGCCCCCAATTATAAGAACAGCTCACCCAGGAACACGGAGTAGCTATGCTGCAAGCCTCACGTAAGGCCATCAACACACAGGCTTAAAACGGATCCATTATAGTCTGACCTAACTGACATACAGCAAATTTCACTTGACTTATGTTTATAAATTTGATCTTTTCTGTTGTCAAAAACTATTTTTTTCTTTTTTATTTGCTACCCATACCTGCCATATTTATCTCCAACATGCCACTTAAACAGAGACTTTGAGAAATATCCGGTTACTGAGAATTTGATACTATATTTATTTATTTTCTTATGGTAATGGAAAATGTGCTTTCTGATATGCTTAAGTAAATTTTGGACAGGAACATGACCTTGAAGTGTCCATATTAATATTAATTAATATTTAGAATAACAATCATTTAATTAACAGATGTCACTAAAATTCTTTTTATTTTTTGAGAGAACCTCATTCAGATGTTCTAAACTGGATAAAATTCCCAGGTAAGATGAGGAGGTGCACACATGATTAGAAGTCATTTTAAACAATAACAGCTGTGGGAAAACTTTGAAGCACTGCATCAAACATAAAACACTGCTTTTGAACAAAGCCCTAATTTATACCAATAATAGCACCCCATCGTCTACTTTTCACATAGCCCCTTAAAACCTGCACTGAAGAAGGAAACACTTTGGCAGAGCTAATCACAAAATCAGTGTGTCCTTTCAGGACCTTGAAACTGTCTTCCTTTGTTATTTAGGCAGGTCAACTTTTCTGGTAACCATGTTTCTGATTTCTTTTTTTTTTTTTTTAATTCACGGATAACTTATTAAACTGAATGACATTGAATGCCAGGATTGAAGGGAAGCTTCCTGACGCACTGAAGCCAACCAGATCAAAGTTAAATTTCTCTATGCTCTGCTCACTACAGTTAAATAACCAGCCTCTCATCCTTCCTTAAGTAGGGCCCAAGTTTGACTTTGGAGTATCTTCAAAGCTTGTGTAGCTTTAAAGACTTTTCTTCGCATTTTTAAACTGGTCCACAGACAACCTAACAGCTGAATCCTTATCATTTTACTGCTCTCCCACAGGAAAGGTTAACAAAGGCGAGTTTCTTATCTTAGGGTTCCCAGCGTCATGAATTTGTTGAAGAGACAGAAAATGACCTGAGTCAAAGAAACAGATTGTTTACAGTAAGAAAATCTGTGCCACATCATTGATCATCAGAAGCAGTCTAATGCTGAGACCCACCTAACAGAGCTACAAGGCTGTGATACCCTCCTGCACAGTCCTCGGAAGTCAAAGGATCAGATCAGAGTGAAAGGACTCCGGTTTTAGACCACACACACAATCACAACAAGGGAGGTTAGAATTCAGTTTCCCTTATTTGGCATAAAAAACTAGCTCACTAAAGCATCTCTTGAAAGTACAAGTGAGCGGCTTTCTGTACCTTCTGAGAGAATCCACTGGTTCCTAAATTGCAATCTAATCTTCTCAGCACAAAGATTCACACACATTGCATAAAATGAAGCTTACTTAGCATCACAACATGTGACTTTCACTTCCTCCATAGGGACAAGCACTGTCACTAGAAAGGCTCTTGTTTTGGTTGTTTTTGTTTAAGAAGAAGTTTAATTGGCTTCTTTGCTAATAGTTTCTGGCTCATGAATTTAAATGACTAAACTCCACATATAACATCCTGCTCTACTGCTCATAGATTTTTATAGTCTCCTTGAATAGCAAGAATCAGGAGTTTGCAAATTCAGAGTCTAAGGCTTGTCTGGTCTGTGGGACCAGAGAGGCACTCTGAAACTCAATCATCTTATCCTTGAAAGAAGTAAGAGGGGACTTCCCCGGTGGTCCAGTGGTTAAGACTCTGCTTCCAATGCAGAGCTCAAGGGTTCAGTCCCTGGTCTGGGAATAAGATCCCACATGCTGTGCAGTGTGGCCAAAAAAAGGAGGGGGGCAATTACAGTCCAATAAAAAATTAATAAAAAGAAGGAGGCTATGGGCAGTAGATCTGCTGTATCCATTTCACACAGCTGTAAAAATCTAATGAGAGATGGTGGTGAAAATATTTTGCATCTTTAAAATAATTACTTTTCATTCTTAGTGCTGATTTGACTGCCAGCATCCATAAATCATCTGAAAAGTAAAAAAATACTAGCTCATATGAGTCCAAATGGCACCTAACCATACAATTAACAGCTGAAAAACTGCATGTAGCTATGGTCATTCCTCAAGACAAGAAAAAAGCACCTGGAAACTATCAAGAAGGGTCACTAAAATGTTCAAAGGGAAGGGCTGCCAATGTAAAGGAATAGACTAAACATTCTAGGAACCTAAAGATTGATACAAGGAAGGCCAGGAAAGGAAAACAACGGGTCTTTAAAGTCATAAAAATTTTAGATTCATAGACTACTACAACAAGTGGAAAACTCTCCATCCATAAAGCAAGAAGAATTAGAATAAAAAAGGAAATGAAGAACTTAGATGTGTGACTTCATTTTAGCAAGAAAGGTTATAGCCAAGATGGCAAAATCTGAATAAGGCCTAAAGTTTAGCTAATGGCATTGTACCAACGTTGATTTTCAGTGTTGATCAATACACCAAGGGACTAAGGAGCTGGATGAAGAGTATATAAGAACTGTGTCCTACCTTTGCAACTCTCCAATAAATCTAAATTACATCTTTCCCAAAATATATTCAAGATGACCAGCCCAACTGAAGTATTTTTTGGATAGTAAGTTAAGGGTCCCTCTTCTGTGTTCCCATAAATCCATTATTCTTCCATTTAATACAATGCATTTTATCTTAATAAGTATTTGTTTTAACCAGGAGAGAGAAGACTCCTTTACATCATGAACTTTTTCTTTTAATTCATCTTTTATCCTAGTAACTAGCACAGTGCCCAATAATATTTGCTGAACAGGAAAATGAATAGAGTAATAAAGTCAGGACAGGAGTCCAATACTTCATATCAAATGAGCCACTTGTTTCTCTCTGATGCACAGATTTATGCAAAAACACCTTGGCTTTATCAGGGTTATCATGTACCTGTCCTACTCATATAATATGAACCTATTACATCGTCTTTTAGCCAAACACATTAGAATATTCCATATTGAAAAGACCTTCTGAAATCCAACCAGTAGCCAGATACTGGCTCATTCATAGAGATGGCCAGCTTTATTCTCTTAGATAGTTCTCAATTTCCATTCGTTCAACCAATATTATTGAGTGTCTATTGAATGGTTTGTTGTTGTTGAGGCACTGAGTCACATCTGACTCTCTTGCAACCCCGTGGACTGTAGCCCGCCAAGCTCCTCTGTCTGTGGGATTTCCCAGGCAAGAATATTGGAGTGAGTTGCCATTTTTCTCCTCCAGGGTATCTTTTCAACCCAGGGATTGAACCTATGTTGGCAGATGGACTTTTTACCACTGAGCCACCAGAGAAGCCCATTTGAATGGATGTTATGTTTTAAGTACTCAATAAACAAACTTGAATAAAAAGAACAAGAACGCTGCTCTCCACGGTGCTTACATCTGGGGTGGAGTCAGAGGATAAGACCCTGATGCTGGGAAAGACTGAAGGCAGGAGGAGAAGGGGATGACAGAGGACAAGATGACTGGATGGCATCACTGACTCAATGGACATGAGACTGAGCAAGATCCAGGAGATGGTGAAGGACAGGGAACCTGGTGTGCTGCAGTCCATGGGGTTGCAAAGAGTCAGGCACAACTGAGGGACTGAACAACAACAGGCATGGAGGGAGAACCTATTAATCAACTAAGCTATGATAAAACTTCTAAAATAAATTCTTTACCTATAGAATCTAAGAGCACTAAAAAATGTTGAAGGATCTATTTACTTTCAGCTTAGTCATGCAAAATAGCTCTCTTTTCTACTTAAATGAAAACTCTGAGAATTGATCATTAAATCTTATTTACAACAAACTAATACTAATCTGTTAAACATAGCTCATTGGTAAAATGGCATATTGAAAGCTTTTATTCATGGTAAAAAATTATTTTTCATATTAAAAAGAACTATCATGGAGGCTTTCGCTACATAAATTATACTCTCAATATTTCATTATACTCTGTTACACTTTTACCACTAGATAACTCAATGTAAGTAGAGAAGCTTACTGGATAAAAGGTTGACTCAGACAGACCTAAATTCAAATCCCATTCTGCCACCATATACTAGTTATGCAACCATGAGCAAATTGTTAGAATCCTTTAGACATCAGTTTCTAAACATTCAAAATGAGATTATAACAGAAACTACCTCACAGGTCTGTTAAAAGGATTAAATAAGATCATGCATTTAAGCACTGAGCAGTCAGTGTCTGTTGCAGTGTGAGCCCTCAATAAATGTTGGTAGATATTCTTATTATATCGTGAAGTCTTCAGTAAGTTTCAGCAGTTTATAAAGTGTTCTAAATTAAAGTTTTTAAAGTGATGGCCCACTTAGAACTGAGACCAATGAAAGCACATTTCTTCCTTTGGTAGGCAGAATATTAACTCCTAAAGAAGTCTCAATCTTAATTCCTAGAGCCTGTAAATGGGTTGCCTCAAAAGGCAAGAGGGACTCTACAGAAGGGATCAAGGTAAGGATCTTGAAGTGCAGAAATGATGTTGTATCAGCCAGTTCACCCAATCTACTCACGTGAATCCTTAAGAGCAAATACTATCCCCTAGGTGTCATTGGTAAAGGAATGGGCAGAGGTGTAATGTTGCTGGCTTTGTAGTCAGGGGGATGGGGACCTGAGCCAAGGAATGCAGGCAGCCTCTGGAAGCTGGAAATGCCAAGAAAACAGACCCCCTCCCAGAACTTCTAGAAGGGAATGCAGCCTGGCCAACACTGTGATTTTTCGCCCAGTGAGATCTGTCTTGGAATTCTAACCTTCAGAACTTCAAGATAATAAACATGTGTTGTTTTAAGCCTCCAAGTTGCAGTAATTAGCTACAGCAGCCATAGACACCTAATACAATTTCCAAAGAGAAACGGAGCCTATTGATTTTCCAGTATGAAGACCTGTGCAACTCTATCTCAAGAAATGATAGATAGGACCTTTGTGTATAAAACTCAATAAATCGGGTTGAGTAGAACCACTGGCCAGGCATCACATCACCCTTCACAGCCTCCTACTCGGGGCTGGAGAGAGGATCCACACCAAAAGAATCACAGACTTCAAGGAACAGAGGTTGGAAACCATTCGGAGCTTAGGAACCAAGTTCAATCCCAGAGACTGACCCCAACCAATCCTGGCCCAGATCACCATTCTCTCTCTTTCTGGACTCAGCTTCCTGTTCATAAAATGAAGAGGTCGGGTCATCTTTCAGTGCTGTTAAGCTCCAAAGTGAGTCAAGGAGACCTTTTCTTCTTCATCTGCATAGCATTTCAGGAATTTATGGGCAGAAAGTCATCGACCTAATTTTTATATTTAAACATGATTTATGAATTCTAGCATCCAATGACAATAGTACTGTCATACTACTAAAAAAAAAGATGAAAGGACTTTTATAAAAGTTTCCAAGGCCCTTAAGAACCCAAACCTACATATCGGCAGAAATCGGCTTAAATTTGACAGTGAAACTAACAAAATTATTTTTCAAGCAAGTTTACTATTTAAGTAGCAGTAATTTTTTCTTGAACTTTGGAAAAAGTCATTTAGGGATTTTAATAAAAAGTTAAAACAAATCTTCAAACAAAAACTTTACAGATAATATTATACTCACTTTTGATTCACTTTGTTATATGGAAGAAAACAGCACAACAACTATAAAGCAATTAAACATCAATTAAAAAAAAAAGGATGGGTCAAAACATGATGTACATTACCAAGATGTCTTTCCAAAATATAGGCAATTAGTTCATCCATTCTCCTGTAAATATTAGAATATTATCACTTTTTTAACATACGTGAATTTAACAGGTGAAAATGAAGCCTCGTTCTTGGGTTTCTTTTTTTTATTTGGCTACTAGCTGTACCAAAGATTATTTCACATGTTTATTGGTCACTCATGTTTCTTCTTTTAAGGACTTTTTCAACTATCTACTATTGAGATCTTAAGACTTTTACCATCAATTTCTATGTACTCTGTATATATTAAGCATAATACTATTTTATCATATTTGTCATAAATCTCTTGCTATTTTTATATTTATGTTTAAATTATATTATGTTCTTGGAGTACCTAAAGATAGTTTAAATATTTCTGTATTCAAATCTGTAAAACTTTCCATTTTTAAGCACAATATATTTCAAAAAAGAAACTTTACCTTACCCCCAGCTCACTTGGGGTTTAAAAAAAAAAAAATTCATGGTCTGGACAATAATTTAAAAAAGAACTACCAGACAAGCTTTCTTCTGATTAAAAAGATGGCTTCAGTAATACATGAAGACCCTAGGGAAAAAAGCTGATATCATATAGATGTACATTGCGAGTTGCAGCTGGTTATTGGCTTTAAGAATTGCTACCTTTTCCGCTATGACTGGAGGAGCTGACGGCACAGATGAAAAGTTGGAAAGACATTTTCCTATTTTTGTAACANATAATTTAAAAAAGAACTACCAGACAAGCTTTCTTCTGATTAAAAAGATGGCTTCAGTAATACATGAAGATCCTATGAAAAAAAGCTGATATCATATAGATGTACATTGCGAGTTGCAGCTGGTTATTGGCTTTAAGAATTGCTACATTTTCCGCTATGACTGGAGGAGCTGACGGGAGATGAAAAGTTGGAAAGACATTTTCCTATTTTTGTAAGAAGTGCTACAATGATGGCATGTCAATCAGTCAGTTCAGTTGCTCAGTCGTGTCTGACTCTTTGTGACCCCATGGACTGCAGCTCGCCAGGCTTCCCTGTCAATCATCAACTCCCTGAGCTTGCTCAAACTCATGTCCATTGAGTCAGTGATGTCATCCAACCATCTCATNGTTTTAAGCCAGCTTTTTCACTCTCCTCTTTCATTTTCATCAACAGGCTCTTTAGTTCTTTGCTTTCTGCCACAAGGGTAGTGTCATCTGCATATGTGAGTTTATTGATATTTCTCCTGGCAATCTTGATTTCAGCTTGTGCTTCATCCAGCCTGGCATTCCACTCTGCATTTAAGTTAAATAAGCAGGGTGACAATATACAACCTTGACGTGCTCCTTTCCCAATTTGGAACCAGTCTGTTGTTCCCTGTCTGGTTCTAACTGTTGCTTCATGACCTGCATACAGATTTCTCAGGAGGCAGGTGAGGTGGTCTGGTATCCCACCTCTTGAAGACTTTTCCACAGTTTGTTGTGATCCACACAAACAAAAGCTTTGGCATAATCAATAAAGCAGATGTTTTTCTGGAACTCTCTTGCTTTTTTGATGATCCAACGGATGTTGGCAATTTGATCTCTGGTTTCTTTGCCTTTTCTAAATTCATCTTGGACATCTGGAAGCTCACAGTTGATGTACTGTTGAAGCCTGGCTTGGAGAATTTTCATTATTTTGCTAGTGTATGAGATGAGTGCAATTGTGCAGTAGTTTGAACATTCTTTGGCACTGCCATTCTTTGGGATTGGAATGAAAACTGACCTTTTCCAGTTCTGTGGACACTGCTGAATTTTCCAAATTTGCTAGCATATTGAGTGCAGCACTTTAACAACTAATGGCAAGCATTGGTCAATAAAAAAGAAAATGTTGATTAAGAAGTTAATAACTGATCTCTGCTAGAAAAGAATGCCCTCAAGGACCAATGCCTGAAAAAGAAGTACCGGTCTCTAGGTTTAAGAGTATAAGGAATTGACTGTGTTGTTAAGAACAAATGTTTTTGGAGCTGTAACTGGGCTGTGCTGTGTTCAGTCACCTCTGACCCTTTGCAACCCCATGAATGGTAACCCGCCAGGCTCCTCTGTCCATGGGAGTCTCAGGCAAGAATACTGGAGTGGGATGACATTTCCTACTCCAAGGGATCTTCCTGACCCAGGGATCAAACCTGAGTCTCTCTCTAACATCTCCTACATTGGTAGGCAGGTCCTTTACCACAAGCACCACCTGAAAAGCTCGTAACCTGGCTAGAGTTTCTTATTATTCTTGTTAGTGATCCAGTTACAGTTTCATACCTTTTCACTTCTCTTCACTCATCCCTTCCTATCCCAGAAGACCTGTTATTTTTAGTGTATGATTGTGCACAATAAGGTTTTTTTTTTAAGGAATATAAACATGGAGTTTTGGCAAAAATATCTGTAAATAGGACAGGGATCTGTCAGTGGTCTGGCAGACTGCCCTCTCCCCAGCCAGAGGCTCTCAAACTCTGTGCCCATATAAGTCACCTGGGCAAGTTTACCAAAACAAATATGAAATATTCATAGACCCATCAGAAGACTCTGATGCACTAGAGTCAGAGAAAAGGCTAAGAATGTGCTTTTTCACAAAGCATCTCAGATGATTTGGACACGGGTTATCTGGGCACAGTATTTTCAGAAATAGGACAGTTCTCTACAAAGTTGCTCAGCATTTTCAGAGTTAATCCAGTCTCCACTAAGTCTTTCCAGTACAGACATCTTTTTGAGGAAGGCTTAACATTTATTTTCCTAGGGAAATTACAAAGAAATAAGACGTCATTTCCCTTCTGGAGAAATTCAGAATGTTATAGAATGAGACAAAAGTAAATTATGAGAAATTTTACATTCTTATGGGAAGTGTTCTAAGTATATGCTTATGGGCAGTGCTTATGGGTAGCATCTACTCAGTTACCAACAAGGCTCAAATTCTAACCCTTGATAACCAAAATAATAGTTAACTGTTAATAGGTACTGATTTAATTTGCTTTTCAAAAACTTGATAAAGAAGAGAAAATGAGAAAGGGTGAATCATATATTCCTAAAATTTCTTCTGAACTAGACATCTGAGTGCTTCTTTATATGTTGGGAAAGGTAAACTATTCTCTATGTAAAGGCAGAGTCATTTCATTTCATCATATTTAAACAACTGACTTAAAATGTATTAAATCAATCAGGCATGCATTTATTCTGGAGACCTCATATCAAGGTTGCTTAAAAATATTTTCCCCCTGGTCGTTAAAGCTCTGTAAGAGAATGAAACAACTTCCAACTTGTGCTTTCCTTTTCTTTTTGCAAATCTCTTTAATATCTAATTTTTAAAATTTATTTTTAATTGGAGGATAATTGTTTCACAATATTGGGTTGGTTTCTGCCTTACAAAGATGAGTATATGTACCCATCCTAGACTGGACTGGCTAGATCTAGAAAAAATAGTTAAGAATCATAAAATACGGTATAAGAACTTTGCATTCTCAGACTTAGTGTACCCTTCATTCAAACATTTAAGCCCCACCTCAATGTCACCAATCTTTACAAAACACTACTTCTAAATCTTCTCACACATCCTTCTCTTGGAGGTGGCCATGAGCATGAATACCTGTGTGAATATGGGTATCTCCAGCCTAGATCTCTTGGTTGAAATTTAGACCTTTATTTGTGTTGCTTAGCTAAAAAACAAACAAAAAATGGCACAAACATCCATTCAGTCGAGCAAATCTGAAATTTAATTTTTTTTTAACTAGGGTGTAATTACCTTACAATGTTGTGTTTGTTTCTGCTACAGAACAAAGCAAATCAGCCATATGTATACATATATATTTCCTTCCTCTTGGAACTTCCTCCCATTGTGGGGGGGAGGTGATTTGGAAGATTGGGATTGACACATATAAAATTTCATTCTCTCATTGCTTCAAGCCCTATATCCAGTCCACCATAAAATTTAGTCAACTTTACTACCACTTTCTCCCATCCCCCATGCCCCATCCCAGACCCTTCCTGGAAGGGAAATTCTGAACGAGAAATTAAGCAATAAGCAGAGCCAGTGGACCAGAACTGAGTCAACTGTAGAACAACCACAGAAGTTCAAAAAGAAGGGAAAGAAGAAGTAGGCCAACCACAAGGGCAATTAAACACCAACCAAACATCAACCTGGTTCCAAGGAAAAGGGGAAGTAACCAGAAAAGAACCATGCTCGTGAAGGATGGTGATGTCCGTTATGGATCCCACACCAGAGAGGGAGACCCAGCCAGTGTGGGCAGTGAGCAAAGGTCAGCTGTGAAACCTGGGGAAGGGTTAGAAGCTGGAGTTGGAGGAGTAATCCTGGGTGGGGAGCAAAGAGAAGGACTGATAAGCTGCTATTTAGCTCGGTTCTACGTTTGGCCCTAGATGTGTGGTTCGCTTCTGTTTCTGAGTCACTTGCTTTTCCCTAATAGCATAGGACTCCATGCCTTTAGGGCTGCAGCCTAACTGGTTCTCTCCCAGCAGCTTGGCATCCTGAGCATAGTTCAAGGTTCAGCAATTATGAGAACAAATGCAGGAGAGGTGGGTGGTGGACCTGTAACATAAACTCTAAAATAAAGGATACCGGGGACTTCCCTGGTGGTCCAGTGGCTAAGACTCTGAACTCCCAATGCAGGGCGCCTGGGTTCAAGACCTGGTCAGGGAACTAAGATCCCACATGTTGCACAGCATAGCCAAAAAATTAAAAATAAATAAATCATATAAAATAAAGGATACTCATTGATCTGATCAATCTCTTATTTTGAGATTTTTTTTTAAAGAACTATATTGGAATAAATTTATCAAAAGCCCTTTTGAAGGCCTCATGAGAACTCAGGTTCCTAGTAAAATGCTAGAATAGGCCAGAGAATATATGCAATGTCAGTTAAGAAAAAGTCAGAATAAGGACTGCCAGAGCAAATAGCAAGGATATATGTTTTATGAAAGAATATGGAGATGACAAGTTTTCAACTTTTCAAGGGAGATTATAGAGCAGAAGAAAGCTAAATATAGCCCTCAAGTCAAATCCTTTCCACCCCCTTTTTTTGCAAATAAAGTTTTATTGGGACACAAACATCCATTTGTTTGTATATCATCTACGCCTGCTTTCATGCTAAACTGCAAAGGTGGCTCTTCAGAGAAGTGTTTGCAGATAGCTGTTACAGAGCATCAGCAAGTCATTGTAAGGCATCTACAGAATTTCATCTAGCAATTAGAATTGGCTGGTTTCACAAAGGCAGATTGCAGAAAGGGAATAAGTCCTGTGGGATCTACTTCTTGAGGTCCAAGAATGAAGTGAATATACAGAATGAAATGTCCAAAATACTACCTGTGAATACAAAAGAAACCAACTTCCCATCCAGATAAGCAGAAGAGGCTATGATATGCTTATGGTAAATGCTGGCTATACATAGTTTTCAGTTCGGTTGCTCAGTCGTGTCTGACTCTTTGCGACCCCATGGACTGCAGCACACCAGGCCTCCCTGTCCATCACCAACTGCCAGAGTTTACTCAAACTCATGTGTCATTGAGTCGGTGATGCCATCCAACCATCTCATCCTCTATCCTCCCCTTCTCCTCCTGCCTTCAATCTTTCCCAGCATCAGGGTCTTTTCTAATGAGTCAGTTCTTTGGATCAGGTGGCCAAAGAATTGGATTTTCAGCTTCAGCATCAGTCCTTCCAATGAATATTCATGACTGATTTCCTTTAGGATCTCCTTGGCTCTAAGGAGTCTCCTTGCAGTCCAAGGGACTCTCAAGAGTCTTCTCCAACACTACAGTTCAAAAGCATCAATTCTTTGGCGCTCAGCTTTCTTTATGGTCCAATTCTCACATCTGTACATGACTACTGAAAAAGCCATAGCTTTGAATAGATGACCTTTGTTGGCAAAGTAATCTCTCTACTTTTTAATATGCTGTCTAAGTTGGTCATAACTTTTCTTCCAAGGAGCAAGCATCTTTTAATTTCATGGTTACTTACAGTCACCATCTGCAGTGATTTGGGAACCCCCAAAAATACAGTCTGTCACTGTTTCCATTGTTCCCCATCCTATCTTATTTGTCATGAAATGATAGGACTAGATACCACGATCTTAGTTTTCTGAATGTTGAGCTTTAACTCAACTTTTTCACTCTCCTCTTTCACTTTCATCAAGAGGCTCTTTAGTTCTTCTTCACTTTCTGCCATAAGGGTGTTGTCATCTGTGTATCTGAAGTTGTTGATATTTTTCCCAGCAATCTTGATTCCAGCTTGTGCTTCATCCACCCCAGCGCTTCTCATGATGTACTCTGCATATAAGTTAAATAAGCAGGGTGACAATATACAGCCTTGATGTACTCCTTTCCCATTTTGGAACCAGTCTCTTGTTTCATGTCCTGTTCTAACTGTTGCTTCTTGAGCTGCATACAGATTTCTCAAGAGGCAGGTCAGGTGGTCTGGTATTCCCATCTCTTTCAGAATTTTCCACAGTTTATTGTGATCCACACAGTCAAAGGCTTTGGCATAGTCAATAAAGCAGAAATAGATGTTTTTCTGGAACTCTCTTGCTTTTTNGGTGTGTGTGTTTCCATTGTTCCCCATCCTATCTTATTTGTCATGAAATGATAGGACTAGATACCACGATCTTAGTTTTCTGAATGTTGAGCTTTAACTCAACTTTTTCACTCTCCTCTTTCACTTTCATCAAGAGGCTCTTTAGTTCTTCTTCACTTTCTGCCATAAGGGTGTTGTCATCTGTGTATCTGAAGTTGTTGATATTTTTCCCAGCAATCTTGATTCCAGCTTGTGCTTCATCCACCCCAGCGCTTCTCATGATGTACTCTGCATATAAGTTAAATAAGCAGGGTGACAATATACGGCCTCGAGGCACTTCTTTCCCCATTTGGAACCAGTCTGTTGTTCCATGTCCATTGCTAACTGTTGCTTCCTTACCTGCATACAGATTTCTCAGGAGGCAAGTCAGGTGGTCTGGTATTCCCATCTCTTGAAGAATTTTCCACAGTTTATTGTGATCCACACAGTCAAAGGCTTTGGCATAGTCAATAAAGCAGAAACATGTTTTTCTGGAATGCTCTTGCTTTTTCAATGATCCAGTGAATGCTGGCAATTAGATCTCTGGTTCCTCTGCCTTTCCTAAATCAGCTTGAACATCTGAAAGTTCACGTACTGTTGAAGCCTGACTTGGAGAATTTTGAGCATTACTTTGCTAGTGTGTGAGATGAGTGCAATTGTGCGGTAGTTTGAACATTCTTTGGCATTGCCCTTCTTTGAGATTGGAATGAAAACTGACTTTTCCAGTCCTGTGGCCACTGCAGATGTTTCCAAATTTGCTGGCATATTGAGTGCAGCACTTTCACAGCATCATTTTTTAGGAGCTGAATTCAGCTCAACTGGAATTCCAACACTTCCACTAGCTTTGTTTGTAGTGAATCTTCCTAAGGCTCATTTGACTTTGCATTCAAGATGTCTGGCTCTAGATGAGTGATCACACCATCATGATTATCTGGGTCATGAAGATCTTTTTTGTATAGTTCTTCTGTGTTTTCTTGCCACCTCTTCTTAATATCTTCTGCTTCTGTTAGGTCCATACCATTTCTGTTCTTTATTGTGCCCATCTCTCAATGAAAGGTTCCCAGAGATCCCACAAAGACTGAGACAGAACTGTGTCTGAGTGTCTCCTGAGGAGGTACCGGTCAGCAGTGGCCTGCCACAGGGGCAGAGGCTCTGGGTGCGGCAGACCTGGGTACGGCATAAGCCCTCTTGGAGGAGGTGGCCATTAACTCTACCTTAGAGCTGCCAGAACTTACACACAACTGGGAAACAGACTCTTGGAGGGCACAAACAGAAACTTGTGTGCACTAGGACCCAGGAGAAAGGAGCAGTGACCCCACAAGAGACTGACCCAGACTCGCCCGTGAGTGCCTACCTTCTTGCTGGGGCTTCTCTATCACCTAGTTCAGGAAAATAAAAAAATGCTTGCAACTAGGGATGGGATATAATGATTAGAAAAGGATGATGGGGAAATCAAATTCAAAATTAAGAAAATAAATGTTATAAATTTGTGAATGAATACTTTATTTTGGTATACATTTATTCAGTGTATATAATTCCATTTAATGATGATTTCCTGCCTAGAAAAAGAGGACAGATTTATCCAAACCCTGCTCATAGAAACCCCCCTGGTGAGTATAGTTATTGGAGCAGAGACATGACATCTACAGAATAGAAAACTAGAGATATAATCACGAAACATCTCACCCATTTAGAACCTGAACAACTGCATCTCTTCAAAATAAAAGATTCTTGGGATTTCTCTGGTGGTCCAGTGGTTAAGAATCTACCTTGCCATGCAGGGGACATGAGTTTGATCCCTGGTCAGGGAAATAAGACCCCACATGCTGCAGAGCAACTAAGCCTTCACACTCCAACTACTGAGCAAAGTGCCACAACTAGGGAATCTGTGCACCACAGTGAAGATCCTGTGTGCTTCAACTAAGACCCAACACAGCTAAAATACACAGAGAAAATCAGCATTAAAAATTCCGATATCACTGTGTTAGTAGTTTATAAAATCATCTATCCTATTTAAATTTGAGAGGCTATCTCATCATGTCCCTAATGACTGTCAGTGATTTTCAACTATAGTCAAGATGACTGGGAAAGATACAAATGTTAAGTGGGAATAATACATTGTAGTTAAGCAGGAACTACTCCAGGACTGTGATAATGAATTATTATTTTAGAAAGAATGGACTTTTGGTTTAAGGAATCAAATTGGGACAGTAACAATATTAGGAGGCTCTCTAAACTATCTCAGAGACTTGATTCTGTACCTTGATTATGCTGTCTGGATGACAATTTTGTTTCTTCCCAGGAGAACTCTGAGACCATTTACCTTATTTACAAAATTATGCTGGGTTTCTGTAATGGGGATTAGCGGGAAAGAGATAAGTGACCTTAAAATAAAAAATAGAGAAGTTGAGGAAAACAGATTTTAGAAAGATTTAGAAGTGTGTTATATATTGTAAATATTTCTAAAATGTGTTGCAATTATTTCTTTGAAAGGAGGAAATGAGAATTAGAGAAGTCGATTGAGATGAAATACTTGAGTAAGATGTCAAATGAAAGAAACATTTAAAAAATGCAGGCCGCATAAGAATATAGGAAAGATAGAAGATAAAGATGAACACTGAAGAAAGAGGGCAAATAATGAACTATAGAGAAAAAGCACATGGGTTTGGGAATCAGACATAGTTCAGGGACTGAATCACCTCAGTATCTTTTTTATGGCCATTTATATATTTGTAATTTTAAAAACAGAAATATGATGATTGCACATACGCAATGATTTACTAACTGTGAGTTGTATTACCATGGAATTTATTTCTACCCATTCCTTCTGAATAACTCTGTTGGCTTGTGTGAAGGCAAAGGAATCCAAGGCTTGCACATGAAGGCTGAATTGAGAAGGTAGGAAGACACTGAGGCAGAACCCGCAGAACCCAAGCAGGAAGAAGACACAAGTCAAAATCTTGCAGACAGAATCTCAGAATCAAAACCTCTTCACCTGTGCTGTAAAATCATGAGATCGCAGATTACTTAAGATAGGGCCAGACCCTCAGTAAGAGAGCGGTGCTGAACACCTCCTGCCTGCCCATCATTTAGAACAGAGCAACATGAATTTATAGACATTCAAACTGCAAAGGAGCAGAGATCCTAAAACAGGACCATTAAGTAAGGGACGCTAAACACAAAGTAATAATAGAGCCAGCATCCATCATTCCTAATTTCAAATGTATGTGTCATTTTTGTTTCTTTAATGAGGAGAACTGTCTTTATTGTTTTGTTTTATTTTATTGCCTATAAAAATATTTATAAAGGCTATGACAAGTTCACTCCCACCTTGAATCTAGATGATACAATTCTCCCACCATAGGTTTTTCCTGTACTTAATGGGGCATAGCTCACATGTATATCAATATACACACTGTCCGTATGTTCACTGATAAACTACTCCTCTCATATGTGATAAGCAATAAGGAAAGCACTTCTTCTGGATTTGGTTCAAAGATTAACTTTCCGGGTATGGCAAGCTCAACGGACATTACTATCAATCACCTACACTCTTGTCCTTTCCTGATACCTTATAATCATAATTCATATTAACATAATCACCTTCTCATTGATTACTGAAACATCCAAAATCATCAATAATTCAGTTATGTATGTGGCACTTTATCTTAAAAAAAGGTTTCTTACAAAACAAGGGTTGATATCCAGGGATTTCTGATTAATTCTTAAATTAACTGGAAAACAATTAGCAACGATATTATATTTGAAAACAGTTTGATTGAGATTTGTTCATATTAAAAAGCTTAATTATAGAATGGGGCACAATACTTATTTAGAAATTCCCATTTAATTTCTTTTTTATGAGCTCATGAAGTCCAAGTAGTGGGTAGTACAAAAAAAATTTAAAGCAAGAACGATTTTTTGTGTATAAGAGTTTTGTTATAAAGTACAGAATCACTAGACTAAAAATTACCTTTTNTGATTGAGATTTGTTCATATTAAAAAGCTTAATTATAGAATGGGGCACAATACTTATTTAGAAATTCCCACTTAATTTCTTTTTTATGAGCTCATGAAGTCCAAGTAGTGGGTAGTACAAAAAAAATTTAAAGCAAGAACTACTCTTCTTGGATTTTTTGTGTATAAGAGTTTTGTTATAAAGTACAGAATCACTAGACTAAAAATTACCTTTTCCTTTAGGGTAAGAATCATTTCTATTCTATTCATTGTTTATTCCCAGCATCTAGCACAATACAAGGAACTACTAGGTACCTATAATTAATAACTATTTGCTGAACAAATAAAAGCAAAAACTTCCTGTAATAAATCAGTAATTTGACACCAGCTTATCTTTCTGATGCAGTCAAAGCCTTAAGAAAATGAACTTGAGAACTATCCTAGCTAAGTAAGAAAAGAAAGGACACGTCTTTCACTTCCAATAATCACCGTTTTCATATAATTTTTCTGGCAGATGTTAAATATGATGAGTCTTCCATGAAATGTTTTCTTTTTTAGAGGGAAAAACAGAAAGCAAAACATATAAGAAGCTTATAGTTTTGTACTGAAACAATCTTGACCTAGATACACTCACTCTTTATAATATTGCTAAAGTAAGCCTTGAAAAATACACTCATGGACACACATATGCACACACACACACACACACACACACAGGAACACACAAACACTTAAAACACATCTTGGTCTTTGTACATAATTTTATCACTTCCAAAGGGTACTGTGAAAGTCTTGGCTCTTTTTTCTTTGTCAAAGCCTTTCATCTCTGCTTCTGTGTCAAGTGGCTCTTCGATGGATTACTCACGCGCATATTTATCATCTTTCGGGTTTTTTAAAAAACTCCCTGTACAAACAAGACATCACCTGCACAATGCAATCTGCTGGAAACTATATAATCACAGCAGTCTCTCAGATGCAGGTATTACTTTCAGACAACTCTTCTGACTTATCCAGCTAGACAAATGCCTATATCGAATAGGTCCCTGCATAAGCACGATCCCCAAAGTTGGGTAGGCATCTGAATCAAATCACCTGAAGGGCTTATTAACACGCAGACATCCAGGCCTCATCCCAGACTTTCTGATTCAGGAGGTCTGCGTTGAAGCCGGATAATCTGCTAATGCTGCTGGTCCAGAGACCACGCTGGATCTGGGAATAAGAACAAAACAGATGACAGAGAACAGATGATAACCCATAAAAAAGAGCCGATATTAAACATATTCAGGATTCCTCATAGAATAATGGCTGCTAATCTAAATTTCCTACAGCTACAGAAAAGAGGATGCAGATAAGGCCTAAAAGATCTGAAGGCTTTTCCTCTGATCAAAACGTGTACAGAAGGAGCCAAATCAAAATTCTATTTGACATAGACTTCCTTACCAGGAGAATGCTTGCATGGTGCATGAGAGGGCTTTTCAGCTGGCCTTTATGTGGGTCTTAGCTTGAGGACTTTACTGGAATAGGAACAACAAGTTACAGACAGCCATAGAGTGGACAGCATGAATGATGGTCAAGGTCAACTTCTAGGAAAAAGTCATGGTGTCCACAAAGGAACCATTACTCAGATAGTTTCATTGTTTCAACATGTATGGGGCACCTTCTCTACACGGATACCGAGCTAGGATATCAAATGATGTCCTTATCAGAAGAGAGATGGGGAATAGATTTTTTTTAAAACTTATAATAAGCAAAAAGTATCACCAAAGAGGTATAAGTGATGGTACCATGGAAGCATAGGGGAAGGTGTAGTCAACTGTGTGAAAGAGTTAGAAAGGCTCTGTAGAGGAGGGATTTAAGGTGAATTTGAAGGAAAAGGAAGAACTAGATAGGCCACCCTGCAGTGAGAGGTTTCTGTGGCTAAGGCATGAAGGGGTGTGGCTGGAGATAAAGAGCAGTGGAAAAGAAGCCCGAAATGCCTGGGGCCTTGCAGGCAAGTGCCAACCTTAGGAACAGAAACCTCAGTCTGTAGGTAAAGAGAATTACGAAGACCTTTAAAGCAAAGGACTGTCATGTCCCAATTCAACTTTTAGACAGTAAGTCTCTCAGCAGCACAGAGAATGAACTGCAAGTGGGGGCGAGGCAGAAGAAAGGCAGGGGAAACGAGCCTACTAAGCCCACCCAGGGCTTAGGGAGAGGTAGGGAGGGTAGAGAGAGGAGGTCTCCTTTGAAAGGCATTTCGGAGGCATCACAGGCAGGACGTGGTCAACAGGCAAGTGTGGGGAATGCCACGGAAAGAAGAGTTGGTACTCATGCCTTTTAACAGCACTGATTAATGAATCACTAATTAATGGTCTGTTCAACTTGCTGACCCACGGTTGTGTTTCATATTTAAGGAGCTCTAGTTATATATAAAGCAAGGCTTCCCTGGTGGCTGAGAAAGTAAAGACTCTGCCTGCAATGCAGGAGACCTGGATTTGATCCCTGGGTCGGGAAGATTCCCTGCAGGAGGACACAGCGGCCCACTCTGGTATTCTTGCCTAGAGAATCCCTGTGGACAGAGGAGCCTGGCAGGCTACAGTCTATGGGGTCGCAAAGAACTGGACACGACGGAGCAACTCACATTCACTCAATTACATATGAGTCGCAGCTGTAAATACCTACAGCTCTGTAAGACACGCTCTTTGCCACCAAGATGGTGGTAGTGCAACTTCACTTTAACGTGGAGCCATGCTCTCGCCTTGTGAGAAACTCTCAGAAAAAAATTCTCTGCAAGAGTGCAGGCTGCCTCAACAGGGAGTTCTCCAGAGAGGATCACACAGTTGAACAAAGTATTGCTCCCTTAATTTTGTATTTAATATGAGGAGAAATTGGGCTGGGAGACAAGGAAGGGCAAGACATAGATGACACACCCCCTCCCACCTCATGCCAAAATTACATGCCAAAGAAATATATAACTTATCCTTCAGGAATAAGGTTGCTTCTTAACCATTCCCTGGTGGCTCAGATGGTAAAATATCTGCCTACAATGCAGGAGACCCAGGTTTGATCTTTGGGCTGGGAAGATACTCTGGAGAAGGAAATGACAACCACTCCAGTATTCTTGCCTGGAGAATTCCTTGGACAGACAACCCTGGAGGGCTACAGTCCATAAGGTTGCAAAGAGTTGGACACAACTGAACAATTATCACACATACACAACTACACACACACACACACACAAACAGCTCTCTCCTATACCCGTATGAAGTTCATAGCAGATTGAGCTTCAACAACTTTGCCAGGCATTCAAGGTTAAAAAAAGAAGGTATATAACCCTAGAAAACTCTACAGCAATGGGACCAGGATAAAATAAACAGAAGTTGTAAAGGAAAACCTGTCTTAAATGGCACTACCCTTCCTGGGTAGTAACCCAATGGTTACCCTTCATCTTCTCTGACCCTGACTTAGGAATTTGCAGACCAACATTTCCACTGTCAGAAGCAACTCCTGGAAGATATCCCATGGTGTTATAACTTCTCTCCTTACTGCATGGACGTATTTCTACAGCATATTTTTATCATCCATCATTTGGTAATACTTGAGATTTAAAAAATAAGCATAATGATTTAAAATGTCTTCATTTCGGATTTAACTTGGGATCTTGTCGCTACGCCCACGCAGAGTCCGAATTCCGCAGGAAAAAGCATAAAATACTCGAAGAGGTTGACTGAGTGAGTGTCCTCTTGGAGACAAAAGTGCTAACCGCTCACTTGGAGGAACATCTACTACTGAAACAAGCACTCGAGATTTATGGTGTATTTTCAACATGCAGGAGCAACTGTCAAGAGAGAACAGGCTCTATTACAAATCAGTGATTCCCAGGCAATGAGTGACCCATTCCCTCCTCTTCATATCCTAAAACACATTATTTTCTGCTTTAATAATACTTAGGCAGTAAGAATAACGGAAACACCTGGAGTTCATTTTAACACGGCTTCGCTAGCCCAGGGTAGAGTCCAAATCGCGTCAGGCTAAATCTCACCCTTGACCCGCCAAATACGATTACCAGAGTCCAGCCACTTCCCCATGTCCTGCAGCTGCTCTCTGGCCCCCTCCTCAATAAACATCACATCGACTTTTCTGCCCAGAACTCCAACAACAGGGAGAGCACACAATGCCAATTCAAGTGCAAAAACCATCTCTGCCACGGACACTGAAAAGCACAGAGGCCTGTGTTTACCTCTGCACACTGTCAGTCCACGCCATGCACACACCTGCAGAGTGTTACAGGACACGCTCATTCGTGACGCCCTGAGGCAGGCCCTGATGGAGTGCAACATCAGCAACCTCAGAGCCCTACAGCAACAGAACACGGCAGCTGCACAGACGGACACTGCCATGTGCAAAACAGCTAGCGAGCGGAAGGCTGCTCTCAAGCCCTGGGAGCGCAGCTCGCCGCTCTGTGATCACCTAGAGGGGTGGGATGAGGAAGGCCAAAAGGGAGGGGATATACGTGTGCATATAGACGTTTCACTGCATCGTACAGCAGAAACCAAGACAACACTGTAAAGCAATGGTATTCCAATTAAAAAAAAAAGAAGTGAGGGACCATGAAGTCAAGGCCCAGGCAAGGCAGGAAGTGAAGCGTCAGGCAGGTCCACTTCTGCAGACAGACATCGGGGGCACCAGGTAATCGGCTGTGAGACCTTGGTCAAGTCATCATTTTTCTCTTGAAGATGACTGAATTCCACCAGAAGACAAAAAACAGGTTTTTAACCTGATTCCTTGGCACACTGGTAACGTTTCACCCCTTCTCTTGTAAAGTGGGTAGTGACCACAGCAATTATACTCAGTGAGATTTACACCTTCTCCTATTACATGCTTTGTCACACTTTCTCCTTATTTCATTGACATTTTCAGGATTAACCTTTTGGTTTATAAAGGCCATCCCTACCTCCACCTGAGGCATTTCCTAGAGATCTCCTTAACTTGAAATTGACCAGATATAAGATTGTTTAGATCCCAAAGGTCAATGAAATGCAACAATGTATCCTCAAAATGTTACCTTCTGACAATCCCTAACTTGAGGGCTCTTCAGGATATCAAATCTCTTGTGAAGCATTCATATCACCCTAAAGTTTTTCGTTTCTTACTGATTAATGATTTCTAGTGATAGAGGGTAAGTTTTCCATGATAACCCTCTGCTGCAAACAACTAAAAATGTTGTTACATATAATAAGCATCACTTGAAAGGGATCTGACACAATTGGGAACATTTAGGACAAAGTCTGAGGAAAATCTTGAAATATAAAGGAAATAACCTAGGCAGTACACACACAAAGTTCCATTAAGAGCATCTACCCACCTGGAGATATAGGGTCCAGAAGTCAAGACCCAGGGGTGGCCTGAGGTGGGAAATATGGGATCCTCTCCATATTAACCCAGGCTCGAAAGGGCTATTCCTATACAGAAGCCCCCCAAAGCTATACTCACAGGTAACCAAAACAAAACCTGAATCTCCTCCAACTCCAGAGAACTAAGGGACAGTGTCTTAACCCTATGAGCAGCAGGAAGGGAAAGCTGAGGCTAGAGTCAGGTTCTGTAAACCCAGATAAGCAGAGTGAGAAGCCTCGGAGCCTGCACCCATGAACTTGGTAGGGTCCTAGGCATCCAGCAAGAACCAACCCAGACCTAGGCAGGCATGCACGTGCTTTTGTTCTTTTTATTTTTTGTCTTTATTGAATTTGTCACAGCATGGCTTCTATTTCATGTTTTGGTTTGGGGGCCTTCAGGCATGAGGGATCTTTGCTCCCAGACTAGGGATGGAACCTGCAGCCCCTGCACTGGAAGGTGAATTCTTAATAACTGAACCACCAGGGAAGTCCCCTTTAAAAAATTAATCAATTATTTAATTCACTTTCATTCCATGTCTTGAGCAATGCCACAGATCATTTTTCCTGAGCAAGATCTAGCACAGAGTCAGAGACAACTAAGCACAAGAAAAAGAAAAAAAAAAAACAACCAACAACAAACTGTGAGTGAGAACCAGCATATATACTAAAAGCACCATATAGAAATGCTGAAACAAGTGCGCTTATTCTGCTAAAGTAAATAACAAACTTGAGAATATCTCCAGGGACCAGGAGAATATAAACTTCTACATGGAAGATTTGAAAGGGGGTCAGCCAAATGAAACTGCTAGGGGGGAAAAAAAAAGGATTGAAACGAAAAATCTTACTAGCAGACTGTACACAGCAGAAGAAACAAAAAGCAAAGCAGAAGACAGATCAGAAGAAATACAGCAATGGCCTGAGACAAATGGCTGGAACTTTAAAAGAGGTATAAAGAGAACTGATTAGGGTGAGAGGGTCTGATACACTTTTAATTAAAGTTCCAGAAAGAGAGAAGACAATGGGGATAAAGGAAATCTTTGAAGAGACATGGGTGTGAGTTTCCCAGAATAAAACAAAGGTACAGGTTGAAGAAGCCCAATGAATCTTGAGCAGGATAAATACACACCTAAATACATCACAGTGAAATCAGAAAAAAAAAAAAAAAGACAAAATCTTAAAAGCATTCAGAGAAGAAAGGCAGATTACTTTCAAAGGCGTGGCAGTGAGAAAGACAACTAACTTCTCAACAGTTTTTGATTGATTAAAGTACAGTGACAACTCACTGCATCTTAGTTTCAGACCGAACTGGATATTTTATCTAATACCATAATTGCATGCTGACTAAGCCCTTTCTCTTAGCTCTTTCTCAGAGAGGATGTAAATTTCTGAAAAAAATTCTGAAACATTTGGCAGCTTTTAGCTTTATTACCCAATAATGTGGTAAAGCCACTGGACTGGAAATAATAGTGCTCGGCTTATAAGTTTTGTGTGTTAAAAATCTTCCCACCAATCAATTAAAATTCCTTCCTGGAGCTGTGCCACAGAGAAAGAGAATATGTGGAATTGATCCTCTCCTGGTAATAAATGGACCTCTGGATGATACACTTAAATATATCTCTAGGCCACAGTGAGGCACCCAGGGTTTACCCAGTATTTTTTCACTTAGATTGTTTTTGAGAAATAAGTTTTCTTTCATATACTTCTCCTCAGATCCTTAATTTGCACTTTATATATTATCAACAAATCTTTGAAATGCATAGTATGTAGAAAACATTTTTTGTTTCCATGCGAGGGGCCCAGTGTTACTGATGTCAAAAAAGGCAATCAAAATGACTTGTGCACACGTTCACAGCAACAATCACAATAGCTTAATCCACTTCACTTAAAAAGAAGTCTGCTGCTTTTCCATAAAATATTTGCTTTATCAACAGGAGAATAGACAAATCTGTGAATCTTCATAAGGGAAAGTTTACAAGTATCCTTGATGACAATTCAGAGTTACTACAGAGAAAATATATAGTATCTTAATATTATGATCCTCCTGTTAATAAGATGATTAGCACTGTTAAAACTAGGTGTTGTGCATTTTCATGCAGGAGACCACTTCTGGAAAAACAACAGAGCCTATAACAAAAAATAAAAGGAAACGTCTTACACAGAAAGTTGAGGATGGAGAAGAACCAATATTAAATCTAAAGAAAAATCAACACAGAAAAAAATTAAACGACATTATCATGTTTAAAGCAAATATGTTAAAAGTTTCTCAACTCTATCTAGTCTGTTTCTTTGCTGCTTCACACTTGTTGGTCTTGGTAGAGGTAAAATCTCATAACTCTTAACTATATCATATCCTTTTCAGGAACAACTACTAAGGTTATCAGAGTTCACAGAATTCACAGCCAGCACCCAGCTCCTCCTGGGTATTTCACATGAAAGGCTTCTGTATTAGTCATTTATGAACATATTTATTATCATCCTCTATATTTTCACTAAATAATCCACATACCTAAAATATCTTCCAGGTGTTTCCCAAGATAGATTAATCACATTACTAGCTCACCTGTCAAAAATTACAGAAGATAATTTCCTACATATAATAGATTTATTGGCCTAGACCTTACGTGACTATTACTTATCAAAGACCTTAAGATTTCTGTAAAGGTATTCACTATAAAATGTACTGGGAAAGCATTACATAGGATTCGGCAGGACAGTCTTATGGAGACCACCGATGGATACAATGCAGATTTTGAATCCTCTGACAGCTTTCTTTTACATCTAAAATGTTTACACCTCAGTCTAGTGTCATACCACCCTGAATGTTCCTGATTGCGTCTAAAATGTTTACATTTCATCTAAAAAAATCATAATTTTGAGATAAGACAATAAAGCCCAGGTATTTTAAATGATCATAAGAACACTGTATGTTTTCTCTGTCTGTCTGTCTGTCTGTGTGTCTCTGTTCTGCCCACTTGAGCAGCACCCTTTCCAGCCCATCACACTGGGATTCCTTCACCACATCTATTGCTTTCCTCTTTCTCTCAAAAGATGACTGACGATTGTACAGTTTTACAGGTTCACACACACACACAAACATGTGGAAGCCAGAATTTTACTCTCCAGCGCTCCCAGCCAGTATTGCTTCCCTGGGGCTGACCTGGGAATGTCTTTCGATCTGTGACTGGCTGGGAATCAGCATTGTCTGCCCTCTCAGCTCCTTGGATGGGCTCCAAATGAACTCTTGTCTCTTCTAGCCACTAATTAAGGCCCTCATTAAAAGGGCCAGTTGAATATGAATCAGCCAAACTTTGTAAGTTTCTTCCACTCTCAAAGGATCTGCGCTGTCCTGCAGGCAAAGCTCCTCCCTGTCCAACCTGTAGAGAGAGGGTTACTCCTCTGCGAAGCCCCAGTTTAATGATGGTTCTTAGTAACCCTGAGGACACCGCAGGAGACGCAGACGAAAACCACCCTGTGCTGAGGCTTGGGACTCTCCTTTCTTTTAGGATTTTAGCAAAATCCTCCATGTAAAGGTCTGGACAAAAGAATAATCCTCTAAGGGAGGAAAAGACAACAACTGCATCTGTCTTTCCTCCCGTTTCCCTCCTTCTCCCCCACAAAAAGCTAAATAAATAAACATAAATAAATCTCCTAAAGCAAATTGAACTACCACGCTGGAAATTTAATAATGGACTAGGAGCCCTTTGACCCCCTGGGTCTCTGGGTCAAAGATAATTCAGGTTGTTAGTGATAAAATGTCACTGTGATCAGTGACTGGTCAGTGGCTCACAGATGCAAGAGAGTCACTTGGTGGCCTCCGAGCAGCTGTCAAGGCACAAGTGTTCACGGCTCCTTTTTGCCTGGACATCTTTTCTACAGACTACTCAGCCCACAGAGGTCTTTCTTGTTGCTAGAGCCTGTTGCATCAAGGTATCAGTGCTAGCAAAGTTTTGGAGCACCGAGACAGCTCAAACCCATACCACCTGTGAACTCACATCCACCCACCTACCCCCGCCCCCACCACACACACACTACTCCCATCTTTCATGTTGTGACATTAGGACAATTTACTTTACTAGTCATCTTATCAGTTAATATTTATTGAACCCACTTGGGCACCAGATATTATAACAAGGGACAATTAGATACAAAAATTAGTAGATTTAAATTTACTGGGCCCCTCAAAATAATTAAAATCATATCAATGACGTACCCCAAACAGCTGATGATAGAAGTATATCTCTCTTCCTTGGAAGCATAATAACACCTACAGTACTATAAACCTTGAATTCATATACAGTGTCCATCTTAGATTTGAAAAGGTAGCATTATAGTAATTCAAATGTCTAGCATGAAATCTGGACACCTGGGTTCTAGTACTGGGACAGACATTCTTGCTGGATTTTGTGGTTTCCTCACTTTAAAAGAAGTACTTCAAGGACATGACCTCTTTTTAGTTTTAACTGATTCTCCCCCAGAGCTGCTGTGGTTGTATTTAAGAGCTTACTCTTTAGGCAGTATTAATATTGTCTAAGATTATTTTCACTACTTACCAGGAATGACTGTTATTTATTTACATAACAAACTCCTAACATGACAAACACGATGTTCCAGGCAATGGTCTAAGTATTTATAAATATTAATTCCTTGACCGGCATCAGCTGTTTCTTAACTGCCTTTACGTACTTAAGAGAAAATGTAACAAAAACAAATTAGGGTTGAATAAATTTTGAATTCCTATTTATTAGTCTGAATAATTCAGTACTGATTATTACTCACTGAGAACTTGAAGATAAGACGTGCAAATTTAAAGCAGGAAAACCATACATGGTCAATTTAGGAACAAATCCATGAATTGCTGCTGCTGCTGAATCGCTTTAGCCGTGTCCGACTCTGTGCGACCCCAGAGATGGCAGCCCACCAGGCTCCCCCATCCCTGGGATTCTCCAGGCAAGAATGCTGGAGTGGGTTGCCACTGCCTTCTCCAATGCATGAAAGTGAAAAGTGAAAGTGAAGTCGCTCAGTTGTGTCCGACTCTTAGCGACCCCATGGACTGCAGCCCACCAGGCTCCTCCGTCCATGAGATTTTCCAGGCAGCAGTGTTGGAATGGGGTGCCATCGTCTTCTCTGCATGAATTGCTAGTACTGCTGAATTTCCACTCAGATTTTCTTATTAACTGATAGAAACATAATAATTAAACTGCTCCTCATAAACTCCCACAACACATTGTTTTAAGCAAATTAGAGATATTTCCTTCTTCACTCGATCACTGAATAAATTCTTAAGACCAACAACTATGTCCCCATCACTGTGCTGGCCTCTGGTGATATGAAAACACAGAAGGCAGACATGACCTTGGGAGGTTCACAGTCAGGAGACATGAACTGCTAAAATGTGCACATATGATCACTCAGTTAAAAATTCCTCTGGGTGAGGACACCGGTTTGCTCTCTAAGAATTAAAAGTATATAAGTGACCAAATCAAATGCTCAAAGTAAAACTCAGACTGTTTTGACCTCTATCCTGCAAACCAAAAATGAAAACCAAGGAAGGATAAATTTAAAATAAATAAAATAATCAAAGTCAATAACATAGATAAAAAATAGCCCAACTATGCTTTTTGCTTTATAGAAACTAAGGTGATAGAAAATAGAAAGTTACCTATTTTTGTATGTACGCTTGTAAATGTCCTTACAATGTAATGACTCCATTCTTATACCAAATCCTGAATATTCATAGGATGAGTAATCACAAAAGCAATCCTATAAAATAGAAACCTATCTGACTGGTTAAAACGTAGTTGTAGTCCATTTTAAATACAATTATTTGTTAATACTTTTTGGAAGTAATTGAAAATAAAGTTTGTTTCCATAGAAAGCATATACCCACATATTAAGTCAATGTGCAAATTTAGAACTTAGATCTTTGAATATGTATATCAATATGTAATAAAATTTCCCATTTCTTATTTCCTCGAGTGACCAGAAATATAGCGACTTTGTCCATGAAACCATGTTTTTACTTAAATAAGAGGCTTTTAGTTACAAATGGACCATGAAAAATGACAATTGAAAGGATATCTATTATTTCCTTAATTTGTCAAGGGAGCTTTAAACAAAGAACCACTGTATTCATAACAAAAATTAGATTCTTATTAAGTTCTGAGTAGGGAATCTATTCTTATATTTTATAGGGAGTTGACATATTGACTCCAGCAAAACACTGAATCTTCCAGAGGGTGACTTTTCTCTGAGTGAATGTGAGAATTGTAAGACCACTGGGGGATGGATACATTGTTCTCCTGATACACTTATAACTTCTCTTGCTCAAGAGCAACAACATTATTCAAAAGCCATGCCATCTAGCCACCTTAGACTTTCACAGCAACAAATCCCAAATGGGCATTTGCTTTAAGGTCAGCACTAACTTGACAAAGTCACATGTCTAAAATGACAAAAAAGACGATTCAGCCTCTGGCTGCCTCTCTCAGGGAATCCTATGATGTCTGAAGGTTTAGGTGCCCTGAAGTTTTCCCCAACATGCCTGTCCAGATGCAAATCCCTGTAAGACAGTTGCTACTACCCTTCTGGCTCCAGGGAGTTTTGCTCCCAGATTGATGGGCTCAGGGCAAGGTGGCGGCATCCTGCCCTTTCATCACGATTTCAAGAGGTGAGATGAAGTAAGCCTACCTTCAGTAGGGGGTGCAAGGAAAACCTGAAACCTGTCTTTATCTTACAGTGTGGCTATGGTCACCAAATTCAGATACCGGGCTGTCACTGAGCTTTTTATGCTTTGTGAGTATTTTCTCTATTGCGAGTAGCATCTTGTAAGTGGTGACATTTTTCACCCTGCACAGTCTAATTCAGATGCTCTCTTGGTGAAGGGTGTCTCTTGTACATTTGATCTGAGAGGGGAGACAGTCTGTGGCTCTCAGAGACTACACTCTCTACAGGGTCCCTTAGTTTCTGCTAATTCCCAGTGGAAGATAATGGCCTTGTCTTACCTACCTTCCTGTTACATGTATAACTCTTTCCGCAAATGGATAATGCATGAGCTGTTCTCTCTCCCGTGCCCCAGTGGAGCCCAGTCTCTTTATTTTGGGGCCACACTCTGTACCATGCAGGGTCTCAGTTCTGCAACCAGGCATCAAACCTGTGCCCCATAATAGTGAAAGCGTGGGGTCTTAACCACTGGGCTGCCAGCAAAGTCCCAAGCCAGTCCTTTTCGATAGGGGATGAATAATGAGCACAATATTTAAAACTCTGATGCTGCTTTCCAAATACCAAAATATATAAAATTCTTTCCATCCATATTTCTCCTTCCTGTCAGGTTAAGGGCAATGGAGAACACACCATACAATCAACATGTGAAAACAAAACCCCAAAAAACAACCGTTAAGACCGAAATCTCTCCTTCTTATTCAATTTAATATATGGAAAACTATGTATTTCATTTTCTATTCAACTCAGTATTCAAATAATTGGTTTTCTCTTGACAAACCCACCAGCTCATTTCCATAATTCCTGTACATATATAACTCTTCCCCAAAATGGATAATGCATGAATCTTTCTCTCTTCCGCTCCCCAGGGAAAATTTCAAGCATACAGCAAGGTGACCTCACTAAAGAAATTACAACCACTGTCTATTTTCTGTATTCGAACTAATCCTTCTGGGGGCAAAGTACCAGTCTTCAATATATTTCTCAGATAGATAACAATAATTTTCAATATTACTGCTATTATAACTGCTTATAAAAATCTGCCATTTCACAAACTTCACAGCAGGTTCCCCTTCTTTATTTACTGAAAAACCATCTAAAGTGGAAAATGTAGAAAATTCCATAATTTCAAACAATAAAACATCATGTGCTTAATACAGATATTGTCACTCTGCTGGCAGAGAAAAGAGAACATACCAAAATATAAAAGCAGGCTTTAATACATATATACATACGCATATATATACATGCACACACAAAATAATGATAACAATACACAAATGGAAAATTTTTTCAGACAATAAGTTACACACACATAGCACAACACAATATGCTCCAATTAAAATCAATTCATCATTACAATTATCTATCCTTGTAACGCAGAAAACAAAATAATCAACAAATATATACAGACAAAATGATTCTCGCTCCTGTATGCAAAGTACTCTGCTAGGCACTATGTGTAAAACAAAATTATCCTTGACCATCAAGGCATGGGAGATTACCAAAGCAAAAGTTATAACTGAGAACTAACTGGCATATATTTTCAAAGAAGTATATTATTAAAAACACAAGTGCACGTAAACTGTTATTGCACCCATCTGTTAAAACATCACTTCTAGTATTCCTCTGTTTTCCAAAAATATGAGTTTATCTATAGACTGAAATTCAAGGGAAGTTCAAGGTCAAGAATATCTGGCTGCTCTTTTTAGGAATGTGTTATATACATGGCATCCAACTCTCAGCAAGAGTCCAAAGCTATAGAAGGTATGCCTAATAAATATTTGACATGTATTATCTACAACACAGTGGTTATTTACAAAGAACCTCTGGGTATAGGACCCTGTGAAAAAATGTACAGTATTTATAGTTATTTTTGGAGGACTTAAAGTTCAGACAATATTGATACAGAGGCATGAAGTAAGAAGATACATTGGGAAAGTGCTTAGGTTTTGTTAATAATTAAACAAACAAAAAAAGGGATCATTGAGTTCCTACTCTGTACCCAGCACAATACTCAGCATCATTCCTAGAACAAGCATGTAAATTATGTCATATTTCCCACAGCGTACACACGTAGAAACTGAGGCTTACATGCTTGTCACTGTCAAGAGTTCGCACCACGCAGTCCGAGGACAGAACCAGAGCCTTGCCTTTCAACCACTCCTCTGGAGGAACTAAAACCAGCCCTTCTCAACCCTGGAGGCACACAGCCATCATTAAGACAGGGCCACCATGCAAGAGTCCCAGAAACCTCTATTCTGGGATGCTCAAGGTCAAATTTTCATGCTGGTGTGTTCTGAATCACACTCCATTCAAACATGATAATTCAATTCTCACTTGGACTGTTGGTTAGGGAAGAACTGAGCCAAAAATTCCACCCCACCCCCCGCCCCCAAGTGGTCACATTCATTCAGAAATAGGGTTTTTATTTTTAAGGTGAACAGGCCAGAAAATGTGGGGAAAAGGCAAAATATTGCCCAGTTCTAAAGTGCTGCCAAATATCAAGATATTGCCTGTGGGAAGACGGTGGATCGAAGGTGTCAGGAGTGGGCCCACACCCAGGACGACTTCGATCCAGGTATGGGCTTCCCTGGTGGCTCAGACCATAAAGAATCCGCCTGCAATGTGGGAGACCTGGGTTTGATCCCTGGGTTGGGAAGATCCCCTGGAGAAGGGAATGGCAACCCACTCCAGTATTCTTTCCTGGAGAATCCAATGGACAGAGAAGCCTGGCGGGCTGTAGTCCATGGGGTTGCAAAGAGTCAGACATGACTGAGCAACTCAGCGTAGCACAACACACATGTGCTTTTGTTGCAGGGGTGACGGTTCATCCCATCCCCTGTGGAATATATAGATGTGGATTCAAAATATCATCCTTCACTGTGTACTTCCTTCACTCCAGTGGGTTTGGAGAGAAGAAAAAAGAACCATCAAAATGAGGAATTAAAGCATTCATTTGGGTTATGCTGAACTGCATGAGTACACGTTTTAGACTCAGCTCAGCCCCAACCGAGGTTACAAATGGATAGAATGTTGGCCTCCGTCCAGAGAAGTCCTCCTACCTTATACTCACATATAACGTGAATACAGAACACAAATACAAAACAACCCTTCGGTTAAATGTTTGTAACCATTAATACAGTGTAAACTCGTAGCTAAAAAGTCAACTTTCCAAGTTTGGAGGAGAAGAAAGGCAAAGGAAATTACACACACACACAAAATGTTTTCCATATACCAGTTCATGTTAAACATCCCAAATGACCTTTTGGGTCAACCCAACACAAATGGTCACATTGCAGATATGAAACCACAGTGTGCTGTGTCCCAGAAGAAATCTGCAGCCTACTTCAAGTCAACCACTGCTAGAGCAAGTCACCAGTCCTCTTCTGCCCCCCCTCACTTGTCTCTCAATACAACAGAAAGTCCACTGCATACCATGAGGAAAGGGGGGAAGAAACACATCCAGGGAAAACCAGAAACTTNTGGTCAACCCAACACAAATGGTCACATTGCAGATATGAAACCACAGTGCGCTGTGTCCCAGGAGAAATCTGCAGCCTACTTCAAGTCAACCACTACTAGAGCAAGTCACCAGTCCTCTTCTGCCCCCCCTCACTTGTCTCTCACTACAACAGAAAGTCCACTGCATACCATGAGGAAAGGGGGGAAGAAACACATCCAGGGAAAACCAGAAACTTTGGTAACTCCTGACAAACTTAAGGACAGAAAGTACATTCAATTCACAAAATCCACATTTGTAAACTAAATAGCAATGTATGCATTTATCTCTAAAAAAGAAAACTCTCTTATAGTGGGCATTAGTTTATTTTTAAATACCTATTGACTATCTCCTTCACTTTTTTTCTTCTTTGATTTTTGTATGCATTTCTTATCAGTTCATGTGTAAATATGATTTCCTATTATTATACACCAGTGGAAAATTTCAAATAGATAATGTACTAAACAGTTAATTGGTTAGTATGGAGATGGTTGGGTGGCATCACTGACTCAATGGACACGAGTCTGAGCAAGCTCTGGGAGTTGGTGATGGACAGGGAAGCCTGGTGTGCTGCAGTCCATGGGGTCGCAAAGTCAGACCCGACTAGGTGACTGAACTGAACTGGAAACAGTTAATTAAGATAAAAAATTATCTTTAGGGCTTCAACAGAGAATTTTTTTTAATGCATAGTTAATATCCAAACCATGCCTTATCTAGGATTGAAATACATTTTTGAAAAAGTTACAAAATGTACAGGAATTTTCACTCAAATTCCAGAGTCCTTAAATATAAAACGGTCAGTATTCAGAACATTTTGGTAAATGCATAAGACTTATTTGTTCTGAAAAAAAAAATTTCCAAGTTAGAATTCAGATATTTCCTTTTAACAACTGGTTTTATATTTACTGTGGAATAGTTAAGGAAACTGACAGATCCTTTAAAAATGGAGTTTGTCTTTATAATTGTGAGCTTACATCTAACAAACAGATGAGTTACAATTACAAACAGATACATATATACTTTAAAAATCTGTCTTTGTCTAATATTATCCTTCTTTACAAAGTAATAGAGGCCATTCAAAATGAACAGATTTTCACTTGACAGTAAAATTCTATTAAAACTACTAGAAAAACTGAATTGCTATAGTACAGGGAAACTAAGTTTTAAAAAATATTATTCCATAAAATAAGGCCAAGATTGCTCACTAGTCACCAATATTTCTCACTCACATCTCTGTAGAAATATGGTGGGTAAGATAAAGTATAACAATAGTTTGCTAAAAGGTTCAAAAAAATCTAAGTGATATGTTATGGTAGAAATGTATTACTTTTCTCTCCAAGGGAAAGTGCTCTTTGCCTTGGCACCCTACGTTTATGGTGAATTCATTCTACGTGGGTATCACATGACCTGGTCTATTTATTGAAGAAAATGCCACTTGTTTAATGACTTCCTAGCCCAGATTTCTTCTATACCATATATTACTTTAACCTCACTAAATTAACAAAACTTCTATGAATTTTTTTCAAAGTTGTTGTTCTTCTATTTTTAAAAACACTATGTAAGGCAAAAAGTCAAGCTACTAAAGAGTCCAAATACAAAACTATAAGACATTGACAATATCCAGTCGTGCATCATTTACAGAACTGACAAGTTCCGATGGTTCAGCCTAATAAAGCTTTTCCCTGACTCTCTCACATCGCTGAAACTAAAACTCAACAGCTGCCCAGAGGACCCAGCTGCCTGCCACTGAAGCTATAAAACAGAAGGTCTGGAACACCAATGCAGAGCAAAGGCTACTTTCCATCAGTGATACCTTACCTGGACCAAAACAATGCAAAAAACATTATCCTTTAAAAAGAGAAGGGAGTAATAGACTTGGAGTAACTCACGGTGAACGTGATCAGCGCAGGGTGGAATAAACCATGAGCAAATAACAGTGACTCTGTGACAGTGTTATAGCATTAGCCCATATCCAGAAGAATTAGTCATTCCAACCCATTTTCAGAAATGTGTAGTTCAATCAAAGTAAGGTTCATAAACATTTGGCTAGGGGTTGCGGATACGGTGTGAAGACATGACAATGGATATATCCCTAAAGATCCTTCGCTTAATTTTTACGTGTTCATGTGTAAGTTTCCAATGCTATAGTGAAACCTTTCAATATGACTAAATATCTTTGTAGATACTGCCCGAACTTATGCCAAAGAAACTTCTCTAAAAGGCAACCGAAAGATGCTTATAAGACGCTAGTTCCTTGGGGAAAAGTTTCTGGCTGATATATACACACTGCTACATATAAAACAGATAAGGAATAAGGATTTACTGTATTGTACAAGGAACTCTACTCAATACTCTGTAATGATCTCTTAAGGCAAAAGAATCTAAAAAAAGAGTTGATACATACATACACATATATATGTGTGTGTGTGTGTGTGTGTGTGTATAACTGAATCACTTTACTGTGTACCTGAAACTAACACAACATTGTAAATCAACTGTATCCCCATAAAATTAAAAGAAAATAGAAGTATATTTCAGAGATATGCCCTTGCAAATTGACAACTGCATAGTCATCGTCAGAATAATGTCTTGGAATGTTCTAATTCGGAGTTCTTAGCAAATTTGGTCTATTTTGGTCTAACTGGGAAACAAACTCCAGTTGAGGTAGTAACTCTGAGGAAATCCAGATCCTGTTCTTCCCCAAAGACTGCCCAGAATACCGAAGTCACTTAAGGAAAGAAAAAAGGAGCCATTCTTTGGGGAATAGCAGAGTAATGCTCTTGGAGCACCCTCTGGAGGCCAGAAAAAGGTGACACTGGTGAAACAGAAAGACAAGAATTCTGACCATATCTGACCTTCCAGAGGCAGAGCCCCACAGACCTACTGGAGCTGGACTCAAAAATGCACTTACTCAGTCTTAAAAAGGTGACCTAAGAAACATGCATACTTAATTTATAGTTTACAGTGCAAAATAAATCCAAGGTATATGTAACACATTCTCAAATAATTGTTCATTCAGTTAAAAAAAAAAAGGAAGGCACTGATGTGTATTTTCAGCCTGCCTCCTAAATTCCTTAAGGAATGAACTGCAGAGACCTCTTTTCATATTTAGAAGAGATGGCTGTGAAAATGTGATATTTTCATTTACAAAATGTAAGAAGTAAGGTTGCTGCTGTTGTTGTTCAGTTGCTCAGTTGTGTCTAACTCTGCAAGCCCATGGACTGCAGCATACCGCACTTCCCTGTCCTTTACCATCTCCCAGAGCTCGCTCAAACTCAAGTCCATTGAATGCCATCCAACCATCTCATCCTCTGTCACCCCCTTCTCCTCCTGCCCTCAGTCTTTCCCAGCATCAGGGTCTTTTCTAATGAGTCATCTCTTCACATCATGTGGCCAAAGTACTGGAGCTTCAGCTTCAGAATTGCTTTAGGACTGACTTAAGTCAATCCTAAAGGAAGTACGGAAACGAGGTTATATAGGGTATTATTAATTGTCAACTTTTCAAAGTAGCCAGCTTTATGTTTATCAAAATTGAGAATACATGAAGGGTGAAACTTTTTATTTTTTTGGTTCTAACACCTCACTTTTTCTAAAGCAACAAACACTGACATCTATTGGCATTCTGGTAGCTTGCTTTTAAAAAATCTCTTAAAACCCACATAGGACACGTGTGTAAACGTGTAGGATTAGGATGAACCCACCGAAGCACATGTTCCTTTGAGGAAATTCATTTTATGTACCTGATAGGATACTTGCTATTTTCCTCTCATGAAGAGAAAGAGATTTTAAGCTAATACTGTATGATATCAGTTTCTATATTTTCTGTTTGTCAAGAGGAGAATTCAAGGGTTAACCAAAATACTAGAAGTCCTCTTTTCTGTTTCTTTAAAAAAATTTAAATCACTCATCCACAATATGGATGTTTGGTCTATTTTCTTCTGTTATTAAAAAAAAGGATAATTCTTGATACTGTTAGTGTCAAATTTCACTTGTGACTTTGAGAATGCTAATAAAACATTGATGTGCTAAGATTCACACTCCTAGAACTTTCAGCATTACCTATAGTACTCTAGTACCCATGCCCGGAGAATCCCATGGACAGAGTAGCCTGGTGGGCTACAGTCCATGGGGTTGCAGAGACCCGCCAGCACAGACATGCAGCCTATGCCCATTCTAGAGAGGGGTAGGAGGATAAAATAATGAAATACGTAGATTTTTTATATGAATTCTTTATGTTTAGAAATACCCACACTGGATTCTATGAACCTTGCTGGCAACATACCCGTTACACTTGATTAAAAGATAACCAAGAGCAGGTTGATACACAGTTTCCTTTTCAATTCCTACTAGTCCCCAAAGAGAAGACTACACTGCGTTCTATATAAGCATCAACTCTTCAGTGTGATCAGAAAAGGACTCATGTTTCAAAACCTTCTCCAGCTGGAAACCTCAACCTTTTGCAGCCAGAGATAAAATGATGTTGCACCTCACTCTACTTTCAATATTTAGACTCCATTCAGGACTGTTTTCATAATACATATAGGCAGTGATGGTATTTGACATACTTATCCACTTTTCTCTCTATTTACAGGTAGTAGATATTAATATTTACACTCACTCCCATCTAAGGCCAGCTGTGGATTATTTCTTACCATAAAAGGTGAATTTGGAAAATTTTAATCAAATATCTTGGCAAAGGCATAGATGCTTTGGATATTGATGGGGCACTTACTGCTGCTGTTATCTCATTTAAGCCTCAGAACAACTTTACGATAACATGATTATGATCCCAATTTTACAAATAAGGAAACGGGCATGGAGAGATTAAGTTAAGTTGGCCATGACTATACAAGTAAAGAGCAGCAGAACTAGGATTTAACTAGCAATCCAGAACTAGCAATCCAGCTGTAGTGCTAAGGACTAGGTACCCTGTAATAGTGAGGCAATTTCAGACTAAAGGACAGGCGATAAAACACACAAAGCATCGGTTACATTGCCTGGAACACGGTAGGATAGTGAATGAATAGCAGCTCCCTTATTAATAAATATAAAAGTGTCCAGCCCAGTGCCTGGCATGTAATAGCATGTTCACTGCTTTCACACTGGTTCAGTGTTTTCTAATTACATGCACATTTTTTGTTTCTTTTCTCCCCATGATATTTTCTCATTTTGAAGATAGCAAAACAGTATCTCAAGTTTCTCCCACTCTTTCTGCTTTAAAACCGTTCTCCAAAATAAGCCCAGCTTTATTCTAAAATGAACATTTAATGCTTTTCGTAATTACATAATCTAAGTGGTTACAAGCCAGCAGGCTGAAAACAGATCATGGGGCATTCTTTCTGTTCTGTAAACACACGCTGCCCTAGTTGTGACGGCGCACTTTATACCCAAGAATGTTGACAAGCACTTCAGCCTGGGGAGACACTGAGTTAACAAAACAGGTGGGTGATGTCACCGGGGGAGCACCTGGCCGGCTTCTACTCGTTTGGGATATTAAGTGTCTTGATGCATCCACCAGTTGTACTTACAAATGACCCCTGATGCCAGAGTTGAAGGGAGACCTAGCAGCTCTAGAACTAAGCTAGGCTTGATGATGAGTTGGCTCCAGGTCATTTAAGAGGAAAAAAGAATCCTTCACAGTGTTTTAAAGAAACAAAAACATCAGCAAGCAGTGGTTCATAAAAGAAGCTTAGAGCCAGACACCAAATTTGGGGAGGAGGGTGAAGCTCTGGGTTTGCAATGCAGCCTTCGAGGGACAAAGTCTGCTGAGCTGAATCAAGATGAAGTCTGGACATGGGAAGTCCAGGTAAGAGGACCAGGAAGTTACAGGGCTCTTGGTACATGGATCTGAGTTACAAAGCCCAGGATAATGCTGAGGTTGGTTTTTTTTTTTTTTTGAGCAAAGAAGAAGAATCAATGACCCCAAGGGCTTGGGATCTATTAGGGCCATTACTGCAGCAGAGATAATGCTGCTGAACATCTGCAGCCCCAATAGTATGCAATTCAATACTCAGTTAATTGTAGAAAAATGCGATGCTATGAAACATAGCTACATATGCAGCACGTATCAGTCACACATGTCGCATGAAAGTTAAAGAAACCTTCCACCCCACCCCACCCCGAAACGATCCCTCCAACAGATGTGTTTACACCTCTGCATATAATACGGCACACAGCAGGGCTGAGTGGCTGAGTTCTCTCGGTCTTATCTCTCCCTTGACTATCATGAAGTAATGTTATAACATCCAAAGGGAGGCCTGGCCGTTGCATGGGCGTCATAGAGGACAGAAAGTTTCAGCGGCTGTTTTTAGAAAGAGGTGAAACTTGGGATTGAAGGGTGGGGGAGCTATTTAAGAGATGGGTGTCCTCGTAAGTCCTAATTCGAGCTGGTATGCCAAGTGGCAATGCTATCATCATGGCCTCCAGAGGTCATTTCCTTTGAGTATGCCTGAGGACTAAAGAGTGCAAAAACCTCGACAAAGAGGTGTGTGCTTGCTCTCGCAAACCACTGTGGCTCTCAGTTATTTACTCTCCTAAGATAAGGGGAAGTACACTGACAGCAAGGGAAAGGACAAGAAGGCACAGTGATTTCCAAGCAGTACTATTTAATGCCATGTGCTGTTACCTAAAGCAGGTTTTCAGTGGATGGCTCTTTTTGAGTCCAATGAATAATAAATATTCCTATCTGGTTTTTAGGATTTAACAAGCACAGGGGGCCTTGGAGGAGGGGTAAAAAGTTATTCCCCAAAGAAGACAACCCACTCGATGGAAAAGTGACAAACATACCAAAAGCTAATCTAGAGCCAAGTTCACCCCAGATTCTTTGGGAAGATAGTAAAGAAAACATCACTTAACCATCCCTTCCCCTCATTCTCCCCAAGAAGCCGGGCCAGAGCGGGCAACCATAAGTTTCTTCTCTAAGTCTGCGAGTCTCTTCCTGTTTTCTAAGTTCATTTGTTTGGGATGGACAAGTACAGACTGCTATGTTTAAAATGGATAACCAACGAGGACCTGTGCTACTGTACAGCACAGGGAACTCTGCTCAGCTACTTGGCAGACTGGATGGGAGGGGAGTTCAGGGGAGAATGGATACATGTGTATGTATGGCTTGAGTCCCTTTGCTCTTCACCTGGAACCATGACAACATTGCTAATCGGTGATACCCCGATACAAAATAAAAAGTTTTAAAAATAAAGAGAATGTCACTTAAAGATGCCGATCCATCTGGTTTGAAGGGGATTACAGCGACGGGACTGCACAGCACAATGACAGTCACCAAGGAAGCTCTGGGACCCGTGTCAGGAGACAACATTAGATGATTCCCACACAGCTGCCGACCTAATAGAAGAGATCTGCAGGGCCCAGAAATGCCTGCTGGCTCTTAAAGTATCTCCCACCTCCACGGGTGCTTATCTGAAATGCCTATGTTAAGTAAGGCACTGCTGCCCTAAAGCCTTGACAAAGTGCAGATTGAAAGAGATGCTACTTCAAACCACCATCCCCTCCTTAATTCATGAGACCACCTCCAGAGGACCCTAAAACTTCTGAAGGCAGAGTCTTCCCAAGCAGGATAGGACAACACTTAAAGAGCCCCGCAAAAAACTCTTAACAACTTTACCCTTGTGGTCAGGTCTAAGAGCTCTTTCACTCACTAGGCTGACCTATGAACAGGCAGTAGAGAATGTCACTTAGGAAGGTTGCTAATCCAGCTCCCCCACTTCAGCCCTGCTTGAATAAAATGCGATGGGGTATCTCCAAAATTGGGGAAGGTAAGGAAACTTTCAATTACACCCTCCTAAGGACTAATGCAAGGCAAGGAAGGTGAAGCTTATCATAGAAACAGGCGCAGGAACAGTCGGTCAGTGGTCAAACAATTACTCTCTGTTCAATTTGTTTTGCAAAACCTGCTTAAGGTCTCTGCCAATAAGCCCGGCTCTGAAATGCTCTCAGTGATGCCAACAAGAGGACTAGGCAAATCTTGTTTTCTTCCTCCAAGGAACAGGCAAATACCTCTGTTATCTTTCTCAGTCATGGTACTACCAAGTGCTATTGAATTAATTCCTCACAAGTGCTTCATAAACTGTGCTGGGGGATGTTCTAAGTGATTTACTGGTATCTGGATCAGTTAAGAATTTGGAATCGCAAAGGCAGAAAAAAGTCCTTATATTCTTCTCCCTCCCCCTCCCCCCCTTTTTTTTTTTAGCATCTTCGTTGAATCACTCATAAGCAAGTCTATGGAGTGCCTCCTAGGTGCAAGGCAGTGTCTACAGCATCAGACCTTCTCAGTGAAACAGACGGTGAAACTGCCACTCACGTCCGTGTTCTGATGACCCAATAGTAGACTTTTCTCTAGGAAGTCTCAATTGCATTTCCTTTTCTATTACAACCAGCGAGCACCTGGGTTCAAAAGGTCAGGTGAACTTTTGCCTTATGGGCATCTCTTGGGAACATAAATTGACCGTGTTGATCAAAAAGGTCTCGACAAATAGAACTGCAAAACCGAAAGTTTGAGAACCTTTTTGGAGTGGACCTGAGTCCTGGCGCTGGGCTGGGTTTGATCTGCTTCGCTGACCTCTAGGAATCTCTCTCCGCTGATCCGAACACCAGTACCGCCGGGCTGACGCCGGGTGAACGTCCGTGCACACCCGGACCCTGCACTCCCTCCCCGGAGCCCAAAACACCGCTGCGCGAGCATTCGCGTGCCTCTCTCTAGAGCACCCCTTCTTCCGAGCCAGGCGCTCGGAAGGGGGGACACCCGTTCCCGCTTTTCTCGCTAGAGGGCAGGCGGGCCCCGTGCAAAGAGCGGCTGGCGCGGGACCAGCGCGCACCCGGCCTCCGCTCCGGCACTCCAGGTCCGGCTCCCGCGGAGGCTCGGCTCTGCGGCGCTGGGCAAAGGCCGTGCCAGGGAGCGCGGCGCGTCCGGATCCTCCCGGGGCGCGGGCCCGGCTGCCGCCCTCACCCGGCGCGCGGGGCGCGGACGCCCGGGTGGGGCTCGGCGCCCAGGTAAGGGGCGGCTCCAGGGAGGGGCGAGCATCGCCCGGCCCTGCGGACGCCCGGGAGCAGAGCCAGGCGCCGGGTGCGCAGGGCGCGCGGGCAGGCGAGGGAGAGGCGACGGCATCGGAGGAGGAGGAGGAAAAAAAAGGAGGAGCAGGCTCGCGGAGCCCCGGCCGCGCGGCGCACTCACCTGGGCTCGGGCCGCCCGCCGCGGGCGCGGGCTTCTTCCCGGAGCCTCGGTCCTTCTTGCCTCCCTTCCCCTTGCCTCTGCCTTCTCTGCGCTCCGACATCTCGTCCGAGAAGTGCACGCTCAGCGCGGACGGCTCCCGGCGAAGGCGACGCGCGACAAGTTTGGGTCCGAAGGCTGGGATCGGCTTCGGGAAAAGTTTGTCCCCGGAGTGGAGGCGGGCCAGCGACCGGGCCGAAGCGCGCGCGGCGCTGGCAGGGAGCGTCTCCTGTCGCTGGCGGGGAGCGCGGGGACGCAACGTGCGGTCTGGGCCACCTGGGACTGGCGGGCGCTCCGTCCCGCGGTCGCGCGCGCTCGCGGGGTGGCTCCTGCTGGCGCGCCGCTGGGGAGTCCTCGGTTCCCGCCGCGGTCCGCTCCTGTCGCTGCCTCGGTTCGGCGCGCTCGCAGCCCGAGGAGGGAGAGGCGATTACCGTCCGGTCCGCGCTCGCATCGCCCGGGCAGCCTCCGCCGCTCCGCTCCTGCCCTGCGCGCGAGCCCAGAGTTCCGACAAGTTGGGGGGGGAAACTCCTCGCCGGCTCTTTTTCAATTGCCCCACCGCCACCCACCCGCAGGTTGGACGCTGGCGCCTCCTTCTCGCCCTCCCCTGGCCTCGCCCCCTCCCTCGTCCCCACCACACCCCCACCCTGAGGCGCGGACACGCCACCGGGAGGAGCCTGGGCTCGGCGCTCCCGAGCGCAGCCCCTTTCCCTCCCCGAGCTCGGCCGGGCGGGGGGCGGCGCGCGGCGCGCGGGGCGGCTGCCGGGCACCCCCGATAGGGGTCGCTGGAAGCTGCGCGCAGCTGCCGCCGCGGCAGCCGCGGGAACCGGAGCGCGCGGCCCCGGGAGATCCTGAGACCGGGAAGGGACGCGGGGGCTCCCGTTCCTCGCGCCCGTTCCCCGCTAGGCAGCGCCCCGGAGGGCTGGTCACTGCCCTGCAAAGCAGAGAAAATTACTGGAGTCAAAAGTTTGCCACTCTGACACCTGCCCGCCAAATCAAGGCTTGGAACCCGTGGGAAGGAAAGGAACGGTTGCTGTTTTACCCCTTGGAGTTTGGCTTTCGGTCCTTTCTGACTTTCGTGAAAAACCCCACACGCACGCAGGGCAAAGAGAAACTCCTGGGTGCAAAGGGCACTGGGTAAGGCAGTTGTGGATAGAGGAAGCGCTCAGGGAACCGTAAGGATGTTTAGAGGGCTCCAAGGTCGTTCAACTGCTCCTTGGATGTGTCTGTGCCCTGCTTTTCTGTATTTAGCAACGTGCTTGTCAGAATTCTCATCTTCAGCTTTTCCTAATAGCCTGTTCTCTGCAAAGTGGGGGGGGGGGAGCTCCCAAATTGTCTCTCACTATAACTTAATTATTTAAGTTGTAAGTTAACTGATAAAACCCTGGTTGAAAAGCAATCCGCGATAAAATTACCGAGATAGCTGGAGTCCCTCCGTTGTGCTGGGAAAGAGTACAGGGAGGTGGAGTGGAGAGATAGACCGGAGATCCTTCTAGTTTGGGGGGATTCAAACTTCCCTCAGAACTGCGGGTGAAACCTGCTTCGCTTCCCTTGTCCTCCCTCTGGTGGAGAATTCTAAAGAGCAGTGAAATCCAGAAAACGTTAGCACCCTGCCGCGAAGGACAACAGGGAAAGGTCAGGGTGATCCGCAGGGCGGAATGATCCAGAATCAAGTAAAGAAAACGTTCTGTTCTCCTAGTTAAGATGACAGCTGTGGCTAAGCTAGGACGTTCATGTGCAGTGACAGTCCCATGTTGTTGTCTGTAAGAGGTGAGTACCAACTATCCCTATGTGAAATTTACTTCCTCTTCTTTAAAAGGGATTTGCTCCTGATTTTCCATCCTCTGGGATGAATGCTAAATGAACCATTACCTACATACAACCTTCTTAGTGTATTTTTTAAAATGTCACCCTTCAAATAAAGATGAAATCTGGGTGCCTTCGTAAGGCACGGAGGGCATTTATTTAAAACCTGTCCTAAATTAAGAATGATTTTTTTTCTCCTTTAATTTGCATTGTTTTAAATACCAATTCTACTGGGTGAATTAAGTTAATAAAAGATATTTTAGCAGTAGTGCCATCATTATTTACTTTGAAAAATGTTATTATGTCCAAATAGCTTCTGATAACCTTCCAACAAACACCACATATAAATTATACTGGGCCATAAAAACAGCAAAGTCTGGGAGATTATGAATACTGAATAGCACTATAATATTCCACAGAGTCTAATGTAAACTGAGAGTGAATGATGGCTGAAATAACTCTGCTTTCCCAGGTGGGGCCACTACTTAACAAACAGGAAACAGCAAAGCTCAGAAAAGGGGAATCCTTTCAAAAAGGAAACTTTTCCTCCAGGATTGGAGACCCTGTAAGTGCTTAGTACTTGATTGCTACAGATTAGCAGATGTAGCATTATTTTACAATTGAAGGATATAAAGCAGAAATGTATTTTGGAATTAAAAAATGAAGTTTCAGATCTTTCCAAATAAAATAGGAAGCTGTTAGAAAATCCAATGAGATGATTCTTAAATTATTCACCTCTGTGGTCAGGAAGTAGCAGATGAATTTTTTGTTGTTTTACATTTTTATCAAACTTTGGAAATGATCCAAACAGGATAGAGAAAGGAGGGAAATTTTTTTCCTTTCTTGAAAATCAAAATATGAACCTCCCTTTAGAAACAATGACTTGTCTTCATAGTATAAGTTTGTTAACTTACTATGTATTGTTCAGCTCTTAGAGGATATATTATACAGAGTATATCAGTTCTCAGGTAATATATTGTTAGCCTGTCAACATATGTCAACTCCTGAAAAACAGAGTGGAGATTTATAAATAAGCAACTTGAGAAATAAAGACAAAATGGAGATATTATAGTAAGTGACAGCTTAACATAAATGCTGTCATAAGCCTTAACACTTTTCTTTGGCTATATTTTAGCTATTAGAAGCACTCTTAGAATCTATGAAACTGGTCAAATATACCTTTTCTCTCATTCATTCCCATTTGGAAAACACTTCAAGAAAATTTTGCAAAGAAAAAAGAAAGAAGAATGAAAGTACATTAACATGTGACCATATTTTATATTTTTGCAAAATATTGTACATATTGACAGTATGGGAATCTCATTTAAAATTCTTTAAACAGACATTTTGAACTTTAAAAATTAACAAGATTATTTTTTATTTATTTTATTTATTTATTTTATTATTATTTTATTATTTTTTAAACTTTGCAACAAAATAGTTATTCATAAAGATGCATGGATACAAAAGAAAATCTCCCTTACCACACACATTTTAGTGTTGTTTGAATGTTACATTTTTAGGATTTTTCTTAGCATTTTAAACTCAAAATTTTGTTATCAGATTGACTCTTCACAGCAGATAGAACATGATGAGTTAATAATTTTGTTAAATGTTTTCCAAGTGTAATAGTAAAGGCACATGACTTATTCACTAATTCACAAAGCATTTACTGAACTAAATGCTAGATAGTAGACAGGAAAAAAAATTGACCCATTTTCATAAAGCCAAAATGATATAAGAAAAACATAAAAACAAATTAATTATTATAATACAGATTAAAAGCAGAGCCAGATAAGTTTTCTAAGACCCGAAGCTCTTAAGATTTGAGAGATTTTTTTTTTTTAATTAAAAATACAAATTTAGATCCAACACTATTAAAGGAACTCCAAGGCCCTGAAACTTCCTTAGCTTCACGGCAAATTCACTACTAGTGATTCCAAGTATATTCCACTATCTGCACAATTATAGTGATGATCAACAATTATATACTAATTCAGAGATTAGATACTACTTTCACATACTATCACTACAGAAAAGATATTAACAAGCAATCAAAGGGAAACACACAAAACTGAAACAAGCAAAGACTATTGTGTAAGGAGGATGGAATGAAAGCAGCCTTAAGAATTCACTGATTAGCAATTGTCCTCTATGTTTAGTTAGACTCTTAGAATAAACACCCAAGCTGAGTTTGTTAAACAAAAGACTTCTGACCAACAAGATACCCTTGCAAAACTGGCAGTGGTGTCCTCCAGTACATCTGGAAAATATTCAACAAAGTTATAAACTAGTCATGTTCAGTCTGCTGTGAAGAGTTGGTTTGCCAACAAATTATGAGTTTAGAATCCTAAGAAAAATACTAAACAGGTAAAAAAATGGTAACATTACAACAACACTAAAATGAAATATGCATTTATGCTTTTCTGCTGTGTATGATTTGTAAACATCCCACACCAATGATTGTTATTATTATTATTTATCATTATTATTAATGATAGGATTACTCTCATGATTGCAGGGATACATCATGGAATAAAAAATGGATTATACATCTGAATACTAGAGTCTAATTTCTTTTTGTGGACACTTTGAAAAACAGGGCTAAAGTCATGAATCTGATCTGTAATAAGTTGAAGATGTAAAACTTAATAGTCTGAAACATTTTAATTTCTTTTAAGAATACAATCTCACATAATTTTTTGACTTATCTTTCTGAACTCCACACTAATTATTTTTATATTCTTCATCTCCTTTCAATATATACTTACTATCTGTGATACAAATACCTCAAATATATATATATATATATATATATATATATATATATATATTGCAGATGCTCTTGTGATTGTTTAGTCACTAAGTCGTGTCCTACTCTTGTGACCCCATGGACTGTAGCCCACCAGATTCCTCCGTCCATGTAATTTCTCAGGCAAAAATACTGGAATGGGTTGCCATTTCCTTCTCCAGGGGATCTTCCCCACCCAGGGATCGAACCCATGTCTCCTGCATTGGCAGGCAGATTCTTTACCACTGACCACCTGGGAAACCCATATATGCACCTATATGTATGTAGACATACATGTGTGTAGACATCTGTTATTTGTGTATAAACACCTATGTGTATGTCATATAGTTATTATTTCGTCTGTTAGAAAGGAGAAACACTGTATTTGATTGTGAATCTATAAAAGGTGGCAATTACATATATCACTTCATCTACTTTTTTTTCATATCACTTATCCATGAGAATTCCCATCACCATACATTGCTCCTAGTAAGGACTAACTGGTTTTGCATAGAATGAATTTAAATAGAATAAGGTGAACATAAAAAGTCTGGTTCTCATATTAGCATTTCAATCAGTCAATTACCAATCACCTACCCTGACAATCATCTTTGACACCTCCTTTCCGAAGCCAACCCCTTCCCAAGTCCTGTCATTGTAACTTGTCTCCTTTTATTTTCTTCACTAAGTACCACCCAAATCCAAGCCTTCATCCTATCTTTGCTTTGATCATCTTAAAGCTTCCACTCGAACTCTTGCTCCCTCCAATTATTTTGCTACGGACAGCAGTCCGAGTCTTTTTGAAATGCAAATCTAACCCAGTCATCCTTTGCTTCCCAGAGCCACACGCAGTGTCCTTGAAGGGCTAGGCACTAACTCCAGCCTGAACTAACCACACTTCACCTCTCACTCTCTATGCCTCATGCCATGCAGGCTTCTTGGAAACAGGCCCCTAATGCTTGTCATTCTTTTTGGCCTCAGTGCCTTTGCACTTGCTGTTTCCTCTGCTAGAATTTTCCCACATCTACCATTTGGGGTCTAATTCCACTTTCTCTCAGGCTCCAACTCAGTTTCAGTGGTTTAGAAGAGCTTTCCATTCCTTTGAAGCCAATTTTAGTCTCCCACTCCACTCTTATGTCTCCTCCATAGCATTTCTTCTAGCTTGTAATTAATTTTGTGTGCGTGGTTATTTTTAATTTTTAAAAAATTAATTTTAATCAATGCTGTGCGGCACAGCAGGTGGGATCTTAGTTCCCTGACCAGGGATTGAACCCATGCCCCCTGCATTGACAGAACAGAATTTTAACCACTGGACCACCAGGGAAGTCCCGTTAGTGTGTATGTTTTATTTTTACAAGGATCTTTTTGTGACTTTTTGTGATTTTTTTTTTTTTTACAATGACCTGTTCCCACTGGACATTACTTTTTTTGAGGGCAAAGACTATTTCATATTCTGTGGTATATCTCTAGCACTGTGCTTGTTTCATCATAGACAATTACATATATTTTATTAATCGGTGAATAAGTGAGGATAACACTATATATACATATATGTGTGTTTGCTTATGTTTGTGTGTTAGTCACTCAGTTGTGTCTGACTCTTTGCGACCCCATGGACTGTAGCCCACCAGGTTCTTCTGTCCATGGGATTCTCCTGGCAAGAATACTGGAGTGGGTTGCCATTTCCTTCTCCAGGGGGTCTTCCCGATCCAGGGATTGAACCTAGGTCTCCAGCATTGCAGGTGGATGTTTTCCCATCTGAGCTACTAGGGAATCCCATGCTTATGTTTATTTGGTCAAATTTTTAAACAATAATGATGCTTGTGGTACCAGGCATGACATTTTGGGATAATTTCTATTGAATAAGCCTCCCCAGGAAGAAATATATAGAATAAAACCCCTGACTAATTGGTCAAATTTTGATAATTTCTCAGAACTCTAAGAGGTGAGGTGATAACTTCTGTGAAATGTTAAAATCCCACAGAAACACTTAGCTTTTCTCCTAAATCACCCCTGCAAACTTCACTTTTAGACTGTATTTATTGGCTCCATTTCCTCCCTTGCATTTGTATGATGTGACACAGAGACCAGGTTTTAGCAAGGCCGTTCTAACAAAATGATAATGAAAACCTTTCAACACATCATTGTTAACAGAGAGTTAAAAAGCCCTTTCTAGCCTTGGCATCATATAATCCCATAGGATTACTTTTCACTTTACAGACTAGTGGTAAGTCCATATACAGCCATTTTAGCAAGTTGCTCCAAGTAACCACCTTGCAATTATCTCTGTGTTTAGATTTAACTCCCCTGATATTTTCCTCACTCCCCACTAGGTATATCCATATAACAAAGGATCTGTCCATACATGCACGGAGTTCGGACTCTGTGAACATCTAATATACAGCCCAGAGAGAGATTCAGGTGCTTCAATGTCTTTTAAGAGTCATCCCACAAGATCATCTCCAAGGTCAACATCTTTCCTTTCAAGAGTCACTTTATTCATTATTGTGGAAAGATTCACCCCTGTTGAATTTATAATGATGTGAAAATACAAATTTAAGGTCGTGAGTGATGAATTAGTACTTCAAATATTTGAACAGTGTGAGTAATTTAACAGATCAACTCCTTGCTGTGGTATGTCCCAGAAGAGACACCTGGTAGAAAGCGTTTCCAAAACAGATTATAGTATATAGGAAATTACTTCACAATGTCATCATGATAACTGGTCTGTATGAAATGAAACTCTGACCCACAACATTATGTACCTGGCCCAGGCATGTAATAACACCACAGTTATTCTTTTTCCTTCTTTCCCACATAATTCCTTCTAACTTCCTTACTAAATCTTTATGAATACTACTCTCCCCGCCTTTTTTTTTTCAGTTCCTATTCAAGTTAGAGCCCCATACTTCATGTTTCTGACTTGACGAGGGATTTTTCGTTTTGAGCTCAGCGCCAAGAGTGAAGCTCTCAGTGGAATGTTATAGTCATCTCCACCCCTGGACACTGGCCTAGAATTCTAGTTCCTTTGCAACGAACCAACTTTCAACACACTAGATGTTTGGGAAATTTTGTATATGTGTGTGTTAAAAAATATACATCTTTCAATCCTCATTCATTTGGGAGAAGAATTTCACAAGTATTAACAACTCAAGAAAGCAAGTCATCCTGTAAAAATGATTTAGCAGAATAATTAGCTAACTTGACAGAAACTAAATGACCATCCAAAAAATAACTGGGGACCAACCATGCAGAAGATTACATTCTTATGGAAAATGTTGTCTTTTCTGCTTAATCATAAAGATTCAGTTTGTTCCAACTCTTTCCCATAAATACAAGGTGGAGATTACCTAATTCAAATGGTCCAGGATGCTGTGGTCTTGCCTAGCATCTTAACTAACATGTAAGATTCTTTGGTTTTTTGAGAAATTCTGGGGGTGTTCTGGAACCTAGATATTCAACTGAATGTCTAAGAATTATGTTTGGATGAGCATTTGTGAGTGTTCTTTGTTCAATCCTAAAGCAATTTGAACTCTGTGAGATCCTGTGAAGCAGGTACAAATAATTCTTTCTGTCCATCTGGGACTTACATCTTCAAGACTGACCAAAACCAGCCCTGGCATTGTAGGTAGGAAGAGAAACTCTCTTTTACTTAGGTGGTAATTATCTTGCTTTGGAATTCCACTCTTTTTTTTTTTTTTTTTTTTTCCTGTTGTATCTGTTGTGGTTTCCAAAAGATCATCTAACAGAATGAAGTAGAAATCAGCTGTCACCTTTATTTTCATAATAGTAAGTAAACCCCTGAGAGCCTGCAACAGGCTAGGATTTACATCTGTGTGTGCTTATTATGGGTACGAAGACTACAGTTCTATCTCAGAAGTGCAAGGTAAAGAATACATATTTTCTCTCAACTCGTTTTCTTTTAAAATGTACTTTTCCCCCCTCTTACCTAAGACCCTGTCATCAAACTATTGCTAATTCTTTCCCTCGCTTGTCCTACTGCTGAATCCACCCACCAATCTCTAATGCCAGGTCACTCCTATTACTCAGTTTTCTCCATGAACATTCTCTTTCTCCATTCTAACAAGAAGCTGGGACAAAAAAAAAAAGAAAGAAAGAAAGAAAAATCCTCTCTTGTCCCTTCCTTTCCCTTTATGACCAAATACTCTCCTTTTTTTTTGGGGGGGGGGTTATCAGTTCAAGGAGTCTATATGCTCTCCCAATTCACCACCAACCTCATGGAACTGCTCAGAATTCACCAGTGCCTTCCTAATTGTCATATGAAGCATCGTCCTCTTAGTCCTCATGCTTGGAAACATTGATACAAACATCATCTTAAAACCTTCTCCTGGGAATCATAGTAATATCTTGCATGTGCACATGGTAACTCACTTCAGTTGTGTCTGACTCTTTGCAACCTTATAAACCGTAGCTCTCCAGGCTCCTCTGTCCATGGGATTCTCCAGGCAAGAATACTGGAGTGGGTTGCCATGCCATCCTACAGGGGATCTTCCCTACCTAGAGATCAAACCCGTGTCTCTTTACGTCTCCTGCATTGGCAGGCGGGTTCTTTACCACTAGCGCCGCCTGGGAAGCCCAGAGTAGTATCTTAGTGGCAAAATTTTCTTTGTCTCCTTTTCCTGATTTTTTTTTCCTACTTGTGTCGTACATGCTGGTTCCTGACCCAATACTTAAAACTTTTTTTCTTTTTATAAAATTTAAACTTTATTTTCTATTGGGGTATAGTGGATTAACAATACTGTGATAGTTTCGGGTGAACAGCAAAGGGCCTTAGCCATACATGTACATGTATCCAATTTCGCTCCCCCTCCAATTCCAGGCTGCCATGTAACCCTGAGCAAAGTTCCATGTGCTGTACAAAAATCTATTTTTTTCTTAAATATACAATAATCTTAGAAAAATATCATTCACTGCCACAATATCAAATGTTGGTAATTCACAAATGTGTGTGTGTTTATAATTTTTTTTCCCTAAACTCCAAGCCTCTGTTTCCAAATACCTCAAACTAAACAATTAATTCCCATTCTTCCATTTCCCATTCGCCCCAAACCAGATGTAGTTGAAGATCAGAAACTAGGTGTCATCTTTCATTTTTCTTCTCAGATCCCCTTTCTTCTCCTGATTTCAGCCGTATGGCTGCCCCAGTCCCAGCACTCTTATCAGAAGCAGTTTTTACCCTCATCATCTGTCTCTTTGCTTCTCCCCCGATCTGGGTGCTCAGTCACTCTGTAAGAGACCTTCTCCAAATTCCCCTCTTACTGCTTCAGTTTCCATTCTCCCCGGCAGCCATCCTCCTTCCTACTACTAGGATGAATCTTCTAAAATACAGCTGTTATCTTGTCATCCTTTATGTAACATCTCTATTGGATTCCTGTTGCCATAAAGTTGAAACTTCTCCTTAGAGGGTAGTCAAGTCCTTCCCAATTTAAGTGCTGCATAAATATTCAACCTCTTTTCTATCTTTTCCTGGTGTTTGGTATACTCTGCTCACACTGAACTATATTTTTCTTACTCTTGTAGCTTTAAGTCTGTTTTTCCTTCTCCCTAGAAATTCTTTCGGAGAAGGCAGTGGCAACCCACTCCAGTACTCTTGCCTGGAAAATCCCATGGACAGAGGAGCCTAGAAGGCTGCAGTCCATGGGATTGCTGAGGGTCGGACACGACTGAGCGACTTCACTTTTACTTTTCACTTTCATGCATTGGAGAAGGAAATGGCAACCCACTCCAGTGTTCTTGCTTGGAGAATCCCAGGGTCAGGAGAGCCTGGTGGGCTGCCGTCTATGGGGTCGCACAGAGTCGGACACGACTAAAGTGACTTAGCAGCTTAGCAGAAATTCTTTAAAAAATCATCCTATAGTATGAGAGACCTGGGTTTCATCCCTGGGTTGGGAAGATCCCCTGGAGGAGGGCATGGCAACCCACTTCAGTATTCTGGCCTGGAGAATCACCATGGACAGAGGATCCTGGCAGGACACAGTCCATGGGGTTGCAAAGAGTTGGACATGACTGAGTGACTAAGCACAGCACAAAAATTCTTTCCCTTTTCTGCCTAGTAGGCAGACCCTACTCAAAACTCACCTTTTCTATTTTTTCCCTGATGCTCCCTCACAGAATCAGTCGCTGCTGTATATGTGTCTTCCTTATACATCTTCTCAGCTCAGCACCTTTGTGATTGTCATTGTTTGTTTTCAAGCCTGTCTCTCTGCTCCACAGGAATGATGCCTCAGGAATCATCACGCTATCTTATAAAGTACACATCTGACATACGTTTATGAAAATGAATAGGATGTAAATGTATTCAAAGATTCCCCAATTTACATGAAATTCAATTTCAGAGCAATTGAGCAGCAGTTGCAGGATTTTGAAGTCTTTCCAAATTTAACTTTTTACCCCAATGCAACGGGGGCTTTCATGATGTAATCACAACTTTTCCCAGCTCTGCAGCTATATGAACTCAATCTTTTAAAAAATTTTTTATTGGAGTATAGTTGCTTTACAATGTTGTGTTAGTTTCTGCTATACAGCAAAGTGATTCAGCCACATGTATACATATATGCCCTCTTCTTTCAATTTCCTTCCCATTTAGGTCACCACAGACCATTTAGAGTTCCCTGTGCTAAACAGTGGGTTCTCATTATGAGCTCAATCTTAATTGACTTGTTCAACCAGAGGTATAGTTAGCAGGACTCTAGAACAAGGCAAGTTGGTTTCTATCACTACATTTTTATGTTCTTATCCATTTGAGCCCCCGCGTTTACTTATCTGTGCCTGATGTGCTCATATTAAAAAGAAGCAAACATATAGTAATATCAATACTTTTCTCATTAACCATCTTAATGAGGTATTATAAAGGTCACCTCATCCCTTATCTGTTAAATTCCCCTATAACGAAAAATAACCTTATGATGCCAAGCCTTCATCTTGATTTCTGAAAACTTTAATGATAACTCTAGAAGGGAGAAGTAGAGTCCCTTTATAGAGTTGATATTTTATGATTGATTAAAATAGCCTCTGTCTCAGAGACTGCTGGTTACTCACCAGCCCCATCTACCGTCCACTACTCTGTGTGTAAGTGTCTGAGAACCCCGGAGGGTCATGGTCTCCACCTTGAACTTTTAGATGGAAGCTTGTCATCAAGAGAGCACCAGTGAAGCAGACGGAACTTGGCATTCTGACTCTGCCCCTTCACATGTGCCTCCTCATCTGTAATAGGGGGACTATGCCACCCACTGTAACAGATCACTATGGGGAGGATTAAATGAGCCCCCGTGAGTCAAGTGTCCAGCCTACAGAGGCACTAGAAAAATAGCACCTGTTAGTCGTCACTGTCCCCTGAATGCTAGCTTCTGCTGCTCCTAACAAACATCTCTGAATCCGGGTTTCCTCAAACCTCTCTGAATCCAGGCCAACTTTACGAAAAGAAGCATTTTGCCAAGAGAATAGGTGATTTTTTTTTTTTTTAAACCATTCAGTTATGGCTGAATAGGCAATTTTGAATTATGCTAGGTCATCTTGCCTGGAGAATCCCATGGACAGAGGAGTCTGGCAGGCTACAGTCCATGGGGTTGCAAAGAGTCAGACACGACTGAGCAACTAACAGTTTATCAGCACTTAAGTCTGCAAAGAATAAGTAAAACTAATAAAAAAAAATCAGATATTTTTATGGACTTGAAGTTTCCATCTCACTGCTCCTAAGTCGCCTCCTCTCATCATCCCTTTCTGGGTTTTCAGGAGGACAGATGACTCTTAACTGACTCAATGGGAGGCAGTAAAGGGGAAAAGGAGGTTAAAAAAAAGGAAAACGAGTATTTGAATGAGTAGATTTAGTGAACAGAATCCCAGTTCTAATCACAAGATTCCCACCTCCTGTATGATCCTGCACATACCCTGTATGACCCCTTCTTCTGGAGCATGGGTGGGACCTATGGATATTATTGGTTATGGCTCCTGAGATTATGCTGGGTGGGTCTGACCCAATCAGGGAAGTCCTTAAGTGGAGGGCTGAGCCTTCCCTGAAGAGATGTGTATAA
>SJYA01003206.1:436631-456949 GCA_006410615.1 Neotragus moschatus
CATTTAGGTCACCACAGACCATTTAGAGTTCCCTGTGCTAAACAGTGGGTTCTCATTATGAGCTCAATCTTAATTGACTTGTTCAACCAGAGGTATAGTTAGCAGGACTCTAGAACAAGGCAAGTTGGTTTCTATCACTACATTTTTATGTTCTTATCCATTTGAGCCCCCGCGTTTACTTATCTGTGCCTGATGTGCTCATATTAAAAAGAAGCAAACATATAGTAATATCAATACTTTTCTCATTAACCATCTTAATGAGGTATTATAAAGGTCACCTCATCCCTTATCTGTTAAATTCCCCTATAACGAAAAATAACCTTATGATGCCAAGCCTTCATCTTGATTTCTGAAAACTTTAATGATAACTCTAGAAGGGAGAAGTAGAGTCCCTTTATAGAGTTGATATTTTATGATTGATTAAAATAGCCTCTGTCTCAGAGACTGCTGGTTACTCACCAGCCCCATCTACCGTCCACTACTCTGTGTGTAAGTGTCTGAGAACCCCGGAGGGTCATGGTCTCCACCTTGAACTTTTAGATGGAAGCTTGTCATCAAGAGAGCACCAGTGAAGCAGACGGAACTTGGCATTCTGACTCTGCCCCTTCACATGTGCCTCCTCATCTGTAATAGGGGGACTATGCCACCCACTGTAACAGATCACTATGGGGAGGATTAAATGAGCCCCCGTGAGTCAAGTGTCCAGCCTACAGAGGCACTAGAAAAATAGCACCTGTTAGTCGTCACTGTCCCCTGAATGCTAGCTTCTGCTGCTCCTAACAAACATCTCTGAATCCGGGTTTCCTCAAACCTCTCTGAATCCAGGCCAACTTTACGAAAAGAAGCATTTTGCCAAGAGAATAGGTGATTTTTTTTTTTTTTAAACCATTCAGTTATGGCTGAATAGGCAATTTTGAATTATGCTAGGTCATCTTGCCTGGAGAATCCCATGGACAGAGGAGTCTGGCAGGCTACAGTCCATGGGGTTGCAAAGAGTCAGACACGACTGAGCAACTAACAGTTTATCAGCACTTAAGTCTGCAAAGAATAAGTAAAACTAATAAAAAAAAATCAGATATTTTTATGGACTTGAAGTTTCCATCTCACTGCTCCTAAGTCGCCTCCTCTCATCATCCCTTTCTGGGTTTTCAGGAGGACAGATGACTCTTAACTGACTCAATGGGAGGCAGTAAAGGGGAAAAGGAGGTTAAAAAAAAGGAAAACGAGTATTTGAATGAGTAGATTTAGTGAACAGAATCCCAGTTCTAATCACAAGATTCCCACCTCCTGTATGATCCTGCACATACCCTGTATGACCCCTTCTTCTGGAGCATGGGTGGGACCTATGGATATTATTGGTTATGGCTCCTGAGATTATGCTGGGTGGGTCTGACCCAATCAGGGAAGTCCTTAAGTGGAGGGCTGAGCCTTCCCTGAAGAGAAAGATCATCCTACTGACTCTAAATAAGTAGCTGCCATGTAGTGAGAGGGTCATGTGCCTCTAGGAGCCTAAAGCAACCCTGGCTGACAGCCAGCAAGAGAACGGGGACTTCAGTCCTACAACCACAAGGAACTGAATCCCACCAACAGCCTTGATGAGCCAGAAAGAGGACTTGAGCTGTAGCTCATAACACAGTCCAGTCGATGGCCTGATTTCAGCCGAGGTCTTTCTTCTAAGACCTGGTGCAGAGGACCCAGTTATGCCCTGCTTAGACTTCTGGCCAACAGAACTGGGAGCTGATAAATGAGTGTTGTTTTTCAGCGTAAGACTGGAGTGATCTGCTACAGAACAATAGCTAATGCAGTTATTAAAACATTTTAATTTATACCGTGCTTTAGACAACAGATATTAAAGAGGATAGATAATGACAAAGAGGAAGAAAGTCTGGAATCTTCAGTGACTCTCACAGCCCTGCAACTTCCTAGCTTCATGGGTTTGGGGAGTCAATTTCCCCAGCCATAATTTTCCTCGTCAGTAAAATGAGGAGCTGAATGATGGAGAAAATGCGTCCAAGGTGCTCTCCAGGCTCTAAAAGTCCTCTCACATGATATTTTACATCCTCAGATGATGAACCTCTCATTTTCTGAGAGGATAAACAAGGCACATGGGGAAGTAATGTAGAAACTTTCACAAGCAGAAGATCAAGCCCAGCTCAGAAATCCTAGCTCCTCTATGTGTAGACCATCCCATCTCCAGCCCTTTCTCTGAGCTTCAGCCAGACTCACAGGCATTAAATGGACTCCAAGAAAGTTTATAAGCTTTACTCACAGGTCCAGAGGGGATCTGAAGAGTTGTGGCTTTTTTTTTCTATTTTTGGAGGGTGAAGGTTTGTTTTTGTTTCTCACAGGGAGATTTTTGGTATATGTTCTCTGCCAAAATAATCAGTAAGATAAAGCGCCTGCCGTGGAGATGAACGCTATGTAAACTTTGATGTGCATTCATGGTGGACACAAAGAATTTTCCTATAAATAATAACAGTTTAACTCAAAAATATATCACAGCCTAAGGATTCTTTAGGGAAATGCGTATATGTTCCTAAGGAAGGTCCATGGTCCTGAAGAAGCGAAATTGTTGGCATGGATGAGAGAGACATTTAACAGAGCTGTTTCAGCTCTAGTACCTAAGGCTTTATCTGTTGATCTGTGCAAATAGCCCAAACGGAAACTTCTTTATGAGGCAGAAAAGCAGAGTGAAATGTTTCAAGTCCACAAAATCAGCTGGAATGAAATTACAGCTGTGTCATTTAGAGAATGGTTCCTCTCAACAAGATTTACTACCTTACTATGACTAGATGAATTTATCTCCTTTTCTCAACCTTATTAAAACATAAAACACTTCCCTAAAGCCACTTTGGCTCAAATATGTTTTTCAAGGAAAGTTGTGGTATGCATTAGCTAATTCCAAGAAACCAGAGTAATTTAAAATTTTCAAATCCTGGAACAATCTCAAAACGCTCAATAATAGAACATGCTTTAACTCAGCCCGCAGACTACCTGCAAAGGCAAGATGAAGTGGATGATGAAAGGGCATGGTGAGCCCAGTTTTGACAAACTGAACCCCAATTCTGAAGGAAACGTTGGAACTGAGATCTGAGCTAACCAGTTTGGTCAATAGGCATTGGTGAAATTGTGTATGCAAACATCAATGATTTTGTAGACAGGAGTTTCAGGTAATAAAAGCCACTCGTGAACTCTCCTTCAGTGTTTTAATGGGGTAATAGAACTAATATTTAACTGGACTTATATGTCTTTAATCACACTTCCTGTGTCTTGAAAATGTCTGTGAATTCAGGTGGAATTATGGTGAAACCAACAAAAGTTTCATGGCTCCACACTTGCAGGAGTCCCTGCCAAGGGCTGTGACTAATTTCTATTAATTTTCTATTTTTTAAAAGGGTCTCCAACATTTACGAAGTGACTTCCCTGGTGGCTCAGATGTAGCGTCTGCCTACAGTGTAGGAGATTCGGGTTCAATCCCTGGGTCGGGAAGATCTCCTGGAGAAGGGGATGGCAACCCATTCCAATATTCTTGCCTGGAAAATCCCATGGACAGAGGAGCCTGATAGGCTACAGTCCATGGGCTTGCAAAGAGTCGGACACGACTGAGCGACTTCACTTTGCTTTTACTTTCCTTTCCAACATTTACTCCTATTTGAAGGAGACTATAAATATAGTTTAAAGAATATAGTAAAAAGGCAGACAAGTTTAACAGCTAGGGTTCACTCTGTTGACATTTGACTAAATAGTTAGGTTTTTTCTTGCATGATCAACCCTGAATGGTTGAGATTATCCTTCTCTTCTCAGTGCAGAGAGCATCCTCTGTTTACCACGCTTTGATCACATGGATTTGTACAGCTTCTTCAAGAGTTTTAGGATAAGGGGCACCTGGCGGATAAAGGGAATGTCCTTTTTTATGTCACAAGTATGGTATCTGTTTGCTGACACCATCACTGACACCATGGATGGAACTGCCAAAAACACAGTTTTGTTCCATATATTTCTTATCAAAATGCTTCAGAGTACAAAAAAAGAATATAATTTTAACCTTCCTCTCTGGCCTTAATCTTTCTTCCTTATGGTTCAAATCCTGGAAAACAAGGACCATGCCTGATTATATTGCTCGTGTATCATTGACTAAAATTCTATCTACCTTCGTGATGACGAATGTATATTAATTTACATGTGAACTGAGGAAAAGGTCTTTGAGGGCAGATTCTGTGTTATCGGAATTTTATATCTTTCATGGTACATAAAGAGTGATTTATTCCTGTTAGTTATGTTGAACATATAGGATTCTGTGGTTCTTTCTAAGGAGGAAAATAACACAAATTAATCATTCAAGTTAAATTGACTAAATTAATCTAGTCAAAACATTTAACTTGTTATCCAGTGTAGACCTAGCCTAAAATTCGAGTATAGAAGTATCTCATAGCTGCAGAACTAATCCAAATCACATTTATCTTACAATTCTAGAGTTTCATATCCTTATTACATGCTATTTTCAAACAGAAGTTTAAGATTATACTTTTAAGGTAAGTTCTTAAGAGCAGTAATGGTTTTTTGTTGTTGGTAATGATGTCTTCAAGTGTTATTATGGGAAATTGTGTATTTCTTCTATTGTTTGTATATATGCATTTATATGTACACAAGACAAAGTTTGCTATTTCTCCTGATTCTGTGGCCCTAAACTATGAAAGATCAAGAAAAAGTGTTCTTATGTGGAAACAGAAACAGGGTTTTTGGGTTTTTTTTCAGGTTTAGGAAAACATCAGCAAGCCATGCCAACATGTAGTAAATTAAGACATAGGTTGTACTTACAAAACACCAAAACATACAAATAAAAACGAAAATAAAAATTAGCAGCTTAGAGAAATGTTTTTTTCTAGACTGTGGAAATAATCTGCAGTTTTTACTTTGGGGGAATTTTAAAAAATTTATGCAGAAGTGATTTCTATCTTGAGGCATTATAATAATTAAAATTTTAGCATAATCATAAAGAAATCATGTCTAGTCAGGAAATGAAAATCTTGGGAGACCTTCCATGCACAAGCCTTTAAGAACAACTCTCCACAAAATTCCTATTAATATATGACCAAGTAAGCCTGCCATGAGTTATAAAAATAAAGATTCTCTTTGTAACTGAAGTGATATTGGAATGAAAATAACATTATCTACAATGTCAGTGATTTTTTTTTTAATTATATATCTTAAAGCAAATGTTTCTAAAAGAGAAATTCTAATACCATTATAAGCAGCTTGATAAATACAGATGTTTTCATCGTAGGAAGGAAAAAAAAAAAAAGACACCTTTTCTCCAAGTTGGTTTAGTTGCATTTCAAGTGAAAACATGTTTTGTTCTCATTAGGCATCATTTTAATTTCTGATAGAAATCATGGGCACATTGAAATAACTGCGCCTTCACTGCAAGGATAGCTAAAGAAAGAAAGCAAACATTTTGAAAACATTTGGAACATATATTAGCTTCAATAAGCCAGACAGTAAAACCGTGGGGAGATTTCTGGTTTATAAGAAATGTGGATATAAGCCAAGTGACCTTGTGGACATATTTGAAGAATCTTTGGTGATCTTCAGTAAAACCAAGCTCTGATTAAACCATAATCCTAATAAATATCGTTTCTTGAAATTTTAGGTGAGTTACTGATACATAATTGAATCAAGATTCTGCTTGTCTTGCATATATGTGATCTCTGGAAAAGAAATGTTTATTGCTAGCTATGATAATTGATTCTAGATAGAGCAACCACACATTCTATTGGGTTGGCCAATAATTTCGCTCGATATAATGGAAAAACCCAAATGAGCTTTTTGGCCAACCCAATTGTATTCCTAGGACTCTACTGGTTTATACTTGTGGTTCAGGTATAATTACTAATAGCATGTTTGCTTACTCTCAGAAATCCTTGTATTGGTCCATAAATTACAGTCACTCTAGTTATAAAGTACTTTTGTAGCATCAGCTTGTATCTCGGGCATTGTACTAAGTGTTTCATATGTCACTATGTCATTTAACATTCAGAATAATTCTATGAGGTAGGTATTATTTTTTACTTTATAAGTTTTTAGATGCATATATTAGAGTTTAGGATTTCAAAATCCTGTACTTTGAAAATTTGCCTAAGACTGTGTCTGTGCAACACCCTTAGTAATATCAATACAAAATCCATTTCAAAAGTTAAAAACAAAATTTAAGTATTTGAGTATGTAATAGCCTTTTACATTGCCCCCATAACGTTTGAAAATGGATTTTTTAATTCAACTTGCATAGTTTCCCCTTTTTAGATTCTTCTTTTACAATGTTGGCTGGAAACCTCTGGCAAAGAAACAGTAAGAAACTTCTCTTTTCTTGACCATATTATCAGAGCAATCTCTCTTCTTAATGTAATTAATGTTTAATTGCTTTTTAGGAAAAAAAGAAAGAAAGAAACATAAAAATGGACAGAATACAGTGATTTTTTCTTGGAAGACTTATAAATGACTGGGGTTTTACTCTCCTTAATTAAGAGAGCTTCCTGCAGTTGACAGGGTATTATCAATTTCCTTAATTCTCTCACTCTTTCCTTTTTTATAGATTTGTTTTTCAGAATTTCCCCTGAAATATCATGATAACTACTTTCCTGTTTTTCTCATGTCCACTAAATCCCACATAGCATTTCCCAAAGATAACTTTTAAGCACAAATATGTAATTGCTCTTAATATGTAGTTTGGTTTGGGGATATATAAATAATTACCCACTAGAAGTAAATGCCTAACTTTGACTAGGACAACTTCGCACAATCTCATTTGTTATCTGGTTACTAAAAAAGATGGACATCAATTTTAACTGAGACAGCCAGAAGACTACCTGATTCTTGAAGTCATTTTCAGCCTAGAAATTGCATATCTTAATTTCTTATTGAAAATGATGTTTGGAAGTATAGACTCTGGACTATTCTATAAACCTATAGTTGTCACACTAAGTGCCACTCAATTATTTAGTAGACTAGTCTGCCTATGTTTCTATTCAAATTGTAAACTTGGGATTGGAGGCTGGGATTGGAATGAGCCATGATAGAGTCTCAGGATAGTTCAGTGGATTTTCAAGGTCAAGTTCACTTCTGACCTTGACAAGAACAGTTTTGTTGGTGTGATGGGGGGTGTAATCTGGATGGAATTATGTGTGCTCAGTCCTGTCTAAGTCTTTGCAGGCCTGCGAACTATAGCCAAATAGGCTTTTCTGTCCATGGAATTTTCCAGGCAAATGCTGGAGTGGTTGCCATTTCCTACTTTCCATCTTCCTGACCCAGGGATGGAATCTGCATCTCTTACGTCTCCTGCATTGGCAGGCGGGTTCTTTACCACTAGCACCACCTGGGAATTACAAGCTTGATGGAAGGGAAAGAATGAGGACTTCCAGTTAGTAATGAGGATTTGGATCCATGTGTTCATCACTGATGGACGCTATGCCAGGCAAACCCTAAGACAACCCCCATCCACCTCCCGGTATTTACACCCTCCTGTAATAAATACCCTTACCTTGAGTGAGTGCTTCTAACCAATAAAGTGTGGCAAGAATGAGATCACTTCTGCGATTAGCTTACACAAAATAACAATTTCTAATTTACTAGGGGAATTCTTCTCCGCCACTGACTTTGATGAAGCAGGTTGACATGTGGGGAGGGGGGGGCCATGTCGCAAGGAACTGAGAGGGTGACCTCCGGCCAACAGTCACTAAGGAACGTAGGCTCTCAATTCAGTAGTTCACAAGGAACTGAAATGTCAATCATTACCTGAGCACAGAAGAGGATGCTTCCTCCTTTGAACCTTTACATAAAACCTCAGTTCTGGCAAGAACCTTGACTATCGCCTTGACCCTGAAGTAGACCCAGTTAAGCCATGCCAGAACAATTCTGATGCACAGCAATACCGAGAGAACTCATGTGTGTTATTTTATTCTGCTAAGTTAATAATGATTTGTTACTAAGCAATAGATAACTTAAACACTTTGTGAAATGCCCCTAAAATGAGGGTCAGGAAAGGAATAAAAGCATATTGAGTTAAGGGCTTCCCTGGTGGCTCAGACCATAAGCAATCTGCCTGCAATGTAGGAGACCTGGGTTCAGTCCCTGGGTTGGGAAGATCCCCTGGAGGAGGGCATGGCAACTCAGTCCAGTATTCTTGCCTAAGAGAACCCCATGGACAGAGGAGCTTGATGGGCTACAGTCATGGGATTGCAAAGAGTTGGACGCGACTGAGCGACTAACACTTTAAGCCACCAGAAAAGGAAAGCAAAGCTAGATGAGATAAAAAAAAAAATAATAGGTAAGATATATTCAAATTTTGTAAGATGGGAAGCTGATGGATTTATAATAACTAACTTAATAAAGCCACAAAAGTTGTTCATATAAAGGAGGAAACACAACAAGAGGAAAATGTAGCAATGCTAAAGAACTACAGAAAGGCCCTGGAATGGGAAGCACCAGATACACAGGAAGGTAGGGCAAAAAGAGGTGAGTATGGTATGAAAACAGAAGGGCCAAATGAATGGAAGTATGAGTAAGAAACATTTAGATACACAGGTCTGTTCTAGCACCTTGCGTAGCATAGCCTAGAAGCAGCTTCAAACAAGCCTCACTCAAGTTTTCAGTGGTAAATCCATCTGTAGAGCTCAATGATAGCTAAATGTTAGGGTTATTTTGGGGGGTGGTGGAAAAAACTTTTCCTGATTTAAAATAAAAGTTGAAAACTGGTGATTTTGATGGTAATTCTGGCGGAAAGTGTAGGGGAAACGAGGCAAGTGAAAGTCGAAGGGGAAGACAGTTAATAAATAACTACAGATTTGTGATGATAAGCTTGCAAAGATGCACTGTCTCGGAATGGCTGGGAGGAACACAGAACAAACAGAAGACACACGTGAGGTTGTGGGAAAAGGAATAAAAAATTACTCTGGAATTTTAAGATTGGGGAACTAAGAGAATTGAGCCTCCATAACAGAAGCTGTTGAATTTGGTTTTAGACCCATTGACTGAGATACAGGTTTTCAGCTGGCAGCTGGAACGCTTTTGTTTCACATCATGAGAAAGACTTCAGATCCAGAAATGTTAGGAAAAGAGAGAGGAAAAAATATCTTTAAGGACAAGCATGTAGAGGCAACTGATAGGGAAAAAAATCCCAGGGAATAGGACCCAAGGGAGAGAAAGAGGGTGTAATCATGAAGGTACTGAGAAAATTAGAGGCGTTTGGTGTCATAGAAGAAAGAATTTCAAGAAAAGAGAGGTAAGCAATGTTAATCATTGCTGACAAACAATCAGAAATAAAAAAACTGGAGAAAATTCTTTAATATCGAAATAACTTTGAAAAATCTGACGTAGGGTATCATGGGGCTGAGATAAAAGAAAGAGGGGAGAGTGACGAGGAAAAGGACACATAATTTAGACCTCGTGTTCTCAAGCCTTTTTTCATCTCAAACTCCTTTTCACTCTTAAAAGTATTCAGGACCCCTAGAGAGTGTTTGATTTTGTGGGTCATCTCTACCAATACTTATCCTAGTTGAAATTAAAAACTAAGGAAGACATTTTCAAGTTTACTCATTCATTTAAAAATAGAAATGCTAGGGAATTCTCTGGTGGTCCAGTGATTGGGACTCTGTGCTTCCACTGCAGAGGGCGCAGTTCAATCCCTGGTCAGGGAACTAAGATTCTGCAAACTGTGTGGCATGGCCAAAAAAAAGGAAATTAAATAAAAGTTTAAAAAATAATGCTAACTCCATTATATGTAAACATAAATAACATCATTTCATTAATATGAAAAATAACCACACTTTCCCAAATAAAACTAATTTTAGTGAGAAGAGAGCTTTCATTTGCATTTTTGCATATTTTTTAGGTAGGAGCAATATTGGAGGCTTGAGTAAACATAGCTTGCGGAGGGGGAGTTAAAAAGAGCGAAGTAAAATCATGAAAATCATGGTTCAATGAGCTGCATATGTGGAGATGAGTGTGTTGTGTGCTTAGCTGCTCAGCCGTGTCCAGCTCTTTGCAACCCCATGGACTGTACCCCTGCAGGCTCCTCTGTCCACAGGGATTCTCCAGGCAAGAATACTGGAGTGGGTAGCCATTCCCTTCTCCAGGGGATCTTCCCAACTCAGGGTTGAACCCAGGTCTCCTGCATTGCAGGCGGATTCTTTACTAGCTGAGCTACCAGGGAAGCCCTCATATGTGGAGATACATAGCAAGTATCTAGCCCCTAAGGAGTCCCTATGAAATGTCCTCTTTAAATAAATGAAATGGCGCTGAAGAGGGGTTCACGGCAGATGAGGCTGAGCTAGAAGCAAGCCTCTCCGGTGATCTTGTGTGTGGCTGGGGTCCAACACAGCTGGACACACTTCTTCTTTCTTGGGGTGGCTTCACAGACCCAGGAGGACTAATTCTCTCACTGACATGGAGTCAGCCCAAATCATATGGGAATTATTTACAAGAGAAAACAACCCCTGGGTATGTCACTAAAATGCGAATCTGTGGTGCTATTCTCATCCTCTGCTTGTGAATATAATTTGAGCAAGCACTCTACTCATCTGTTACTTATTTCAGGGCTCTCTTTCCAACTGTCTGTCATGTGTTTATTAATGACTCATATTTACCTAGAGAATCAACTAAAAGAAAGTAGAAGATAGAGATGAAACACAAGAAGTTTTTCTAACTACAACTAATGGTGCTCACCCAGGATCACTTTGAATTGAAGGGTTAAAGGAGCCATTTCATTCCACATCTTTAGAAAGCCTTACTTGAATACACTTCTTTTTCTTTAGGAATAGCCATAGCTCTCATTCTCCTGAGATGTTTTCACTCGATTTAAAACTTTGAAGCAATCATCTTTCTCTTCAATATCTGATTTTGTTTGAGGTCGCTAATTCCTGATATTAAACAGTTTAAAATTTTTTAAGTGTCCCTNTTGAACCCAGGTCTCCTGCATTGCAGGCGGATTCTTTACTAGCTGAGCTACCAGGGAAGCCCTCATATGTGGAGATACATAGCAAGTATCTAGCCCCTAAGGAGTCCCTATGAAATGTCCTCTTTAAATAAATGAAATGGCGCTGAAGAGGGGTTCACGGCAGATGAGGCTGAGCTAGAAGCAAGCCTCTCTGGTGATCTTGTGTGTGGCTGGGGTCCAACACAGCTGGACACACTTCTTCTTTCTTGGGGTGGCTTCACAGACCCAGGAGGACTAATTCTCTCACTGACATGGAGTCAGCCCAAATCATATGGGAATTATTTACAAGAGAAAACAACCCCTGGGTATGTCACTAAAATGCGAATCTGTGGTGCTATTCTCATCCTCTGCTTGTGAATATAATTTGAGCAAGCACTCTACTCATCTGTTACTTATTTCAGGGCTCTCTTTCCAACTGTCTGTCATGTGTTTATTAATGACTCATATTTACCTAGAGAATCAACTAAAAGAAAGTAGAAGATAGAGATGAAACACAAGAAGTTTTTCTAACTACAACTAATGGTGCTCACCCAGGATCACTTTGAATTGAAGGGTTAAAGGAGCCATTTCATTCCACATCTTTAGAAAGCCTTACTTGAATACACTTCTTTTTCTTTAGGAATAGCCATAGCTCTCATTCTCCTGAGATGTTTTCACTCGATTTAAAACTTTGAAGCAATCATCTTTCTCTTCAATATCTGATTTTGTTTGAGGTCGCTAATTCCTGATATTAAACAGTTTAAAATTTTTTAAGTGTCCCTTTGATTATTTCTTTCATGAAAATGAATGTTTATAAGTCTTCTGTTTGATTTTTATTTTCACGATTTATCTTCTTAGGTAAACACACTTAAGTTCCTTCTATATTAATTGCTTTCCATGGGGGCAATGAAGAAATCGTCAACTTGGCTTGATTAGCACAGTTATTTTTCTATCATGGACTTGTTCGTAATCAGGAATAAGGATTTCCAATCTCAGCGCCTTACCATCTACATTTATAAAATTAAATATTGGTAACCTAAGAACTAAAAAAGCAGAATATAATAAATCTATGTAATGCCAAAATCAATCATTTAGATTTTCCTAATTTTTTAAAATTTTTGAGTTATTAAGATAAATTAATAAATGCAAAGATATTCTATATCCATTTGCCTGTATTGTCATATAGATATAGGCTGCAATTACATTTTCACTGTGTATCCACGTGACAATATAAGAGAGTAAAAAGAACAAATACCATTTATTGCTCCTTTATTATATTGCTGGCTCTGTGGCAAGAGCTTTATATACATTATCCCATTTTAATTTCACAACAACCCTGTAATATATTCAGTTCAGTTCAGTTCAGTCGCTCAGTCATCTGAATCTTTGTGACCCCATGGACTGAAGCAAGCCATGCCTCCCTGTCCATCACCAGCTCCCTGAGTCTATTCAAACTTATGTCCATTGAGTCGCTGATGCCATCCAACCATCTCATTCTCTGTTGTCCCCTTCTCTTCCTGCCTTCAAACTTTATAATATATTGGGTTGGGCAAAAAGTTCATTTGGGTTTTACATAACATCTTACAGAAAACCCTAAACTTTTTGGCCAACCCTGTAAGTACTCTTATCTACAGTTTAATGAGTGAAGATCTTGACCTGAGTTAGCTGAGTTCACGCCTGCATTCTAGCCCGTCTACACTCTATTACATTGTTTACAGTTTTACTATTTAGACTATAACTCCTAAAGATAGAAAAGGTGTGTGTAGCTGCAGGGGATACACAGGTGCACTGCAAACCCTGAATACAGAGAACATTTGTGAAAATGTGAGAAAGACAGGTCAAAGTCTCCCCTGCTTGTACTTTGCCTATGTGTCTTCAGCACACAAGAAATCCTGGTTACCCAAAGAAGGAAATACAGGTTTGGGGGAACTTCTGACAAAGTCACTTTGATGAAACAAGGTCACGAGCAAATGCAAGCTTATCTATCACAGATTTCAAATCTCTATGAGTGAAACTGTTCTGCTTGGCTTGAGTTTGATTTGATCTTGGAAGTCTCCTGTGTTATCTGACAGAATGCTTTGGGTGTCCTTTCTAACATCAGGTAATCTACAATTTAGTAAATATAGCAACACAATATGCGTGTTACATTGTTGTCAGTTTTTCTTAGGCTCCCCCACTGGAAATCTGGTTTGTGGAAATCTCCTTCCAGATTTGAAAATGTTCCAAGTCCCATGTGAAGCTCTATTATTATAATATTCTCATAAATATTATCTGAAGCCATTTGCTTCTACAAGGTAATGCCTCTGTCCTCAAAAAAAAATGTATAAATGATACATTTAGCTTAAAAACATCCCAGCCTTTAATTTGTGGCAAGGGACATCCATCAGATATACAGTCAGCCTTCCCTATCCACACTAGTTCTGCATCTGAACATTTGACCAACCATGGATTGAGAATATTCAGGGAGGGTAAAAATTCCAGAAATTTCCAAAAAGCAAAACTTAAATTATCTACGCACTGCAACTCATAATTGCATATCCTTTACATTGTTTTAGATAGTGTAGGTAACATAGAGATGATTCAAAGTACACAGGGGCATGTCCATAGGTTACCTGCAAATACTATAGCATCTTACGGAGAAGGCAATGGCACCTCACTCCAGTATTCTTGCCTGGAAAATCCCACGGATGGAGGAGCCTGGTGGGCTGCAGTCCACGGGGTCGCTAAGAATCGGACACGACTGAGCGACTTCACTTTCACTTTTCACTTTCATGAGAAGGAAATGGCAACCCACTCCAGTGTTCTTGCCTGGAGAATCCCAGGGACGGGGGAGCCTGGTGGGCTGCCATCTATGGGGTCGCACAGAGTTGGACACGACTGAAGCGACTTAGCAGCAGCAGCATAGCATCTTAAAAGGGTTTCCCTGGTGGCTCAGTGGTAAAGAATCTGCCTGCTAATGCAGGAGATGGGGGTTCAATCCCTAGGTCCGGAAGATCCCCTGGAGAAAGAAATGGGCACTCACTCCAAGATTCTTGCCTGAAAAACTCCAAGGACAGAGAAGCCTGGTGGGCTATAGTCCAGGGATCACAAAGAGTCAGACACGACTTAGTGACTGGAAAACAACACCATCCTATGTAAGAGACTCGAGCATCTCTGAATTTAGATATGAGAGGGGAGTGGGTTCTGGAACCAAACACTCCTGGTACTGAGGGATGACCGTATATATTTTAAGAGTTAGTGCGTTTTAATGTTTAAGGTCAGTATTCATTGAATAAACTGGTTCTGATTATTTCAAAGCTATACCAAGTTTTAAAAACAAACAGCTCATGCTTTTCAAGACTTTGAGACAGTCCAGTTATCTCAAGGAGCTTAGTAATTCTCAGAACTACATTAACTCTAATTAACTCTGAAATAATAGCCACATTGCCTGGCAATATTGAAGGGTCTTGTAATGCAGGTCTCTCTCATATCTGGAAAAAAAATTTCAAAGTCTCAAAAAAATCTCATCAAGGAAGAAAACAACACATTGCTATTATCATAATAGCTTAATTTTATAATATTATTCATTAGAATGCCAAATATTAAACTGGCTCATATGAGAGACATTGTTTATAACTTAACTTAATAATGCACAATGTATTCAGTAGTCTACCAGTTGATACTCCTGAAAATAACTATTCTCAGTGATGTCAGCCAGATTGTTAATTATGTGCAAAATTACTATGGCCATAGAATCCTATTGATATCTTTAGAGTTAACTTTTCTTCCTTTTAAAAAATATCTTTACACTATATCAGATGTTCTTCTTTTCACAAACATAGGCACTTTTTCACCTTCTTGCCTTCTTATGAAACTTTTGCCTGCGAATATTTTTCTCTCTGAATTTTCATGGGAGCAGACTCCTTCTTCTGTTCCTTTTCCATCTTTTCCTTATATTTTGACATCTATAACTTTTCCATTACATAGTGTTTCCCTTTCCTAAATCCCACTTCTAGATGTTTATTTTCTTCCCCTGTTTCTCTGTCCTGGATTTGATCTTTGCTAGAGAATATGTAAACCAATTTAAGTTGATGAGGTAATATTTTAATACATTTCTATTTTACCTATCTTATGGACAACTTAGTAACTATATTGGATTAACCCAATGAATATTGCAAGTGCTTCAAGTTAGACACCTTGTCTCAGCTCTCCAATGGCCCCATAGAAGCCAGCCCTGTACCTGTCATGTGATCTAGCACATCATTATATTATACCCAATACAAGTCTACGTAGAACGTCTCCATTATCTCTCCAAATAAACCTCAAGCTTTAAAAAGGCCATATCCTTAATCTTGTATATTTCACAGAGCTAGATATATTAATATCCACACATTAGGAGACTTCCCTGGCAGTGCATGCTTCCAATGTAAGGGGGTACAGGTTCCATCCCTGGTCAGGGAATTAGGTTCTCACATGTCATACTGTATGACCAAAAACAATTCTTTTAATCAAAAATATTTTTTAATTAAAAAAAATTTCCACACATCAGGTACACAATGCTCGTTAATGCAGTTTTCGCCAATACATAAATAAATGCCTCTAAGAAATAAATGCCTCTTTGTCGTCTGATAAAGCTTCTTACGCTTAGTCCTCCTCCTCTTGAATGTGATACCAAATACAAAATCACCCTCTTTGAGCCTCAACTGACACGCACAACTTGGAAGTTATATTTTGGATGCCATAAGAGTGTTTAAAAGGAGGACTCAACCTAGTCTTTATTACAAAGAATTTTTTCAAGGAAGTGAGCTTAACTGGAGACCTGAAAGATAAGGAGCACCTTCCCACATGAAGAGTAGGGGGAAAAGCACTCCAGACAAAACATAGCGAGGGGGTTGGTGCATGCAAGGAAAAGACAAGACGGCAACTTGGTGGAAGAAGAGTGAAGTCACTGCTGACCCCAGCTGCTCAGGGTAAACACGCAACCAGACTGCACATCCCCTCCCACAGTGGGGAGCAGACTGATGGGGTGACAACACAGGTTTCAGCCACCTTCCTGATCTTAGTCTGAGTGAAAATCATTCTTTTACTTATATAATTGCTCAAATATATTCTGATTGCCACCATTCATCAGTAGAGTCTCTTTCCAATCCAGGAGAGAAAAGTGTCAGCTATCATCTGGGTATAGTAGTTACTCACCAAACAAAAATTGCTGTTCTTGATTGATTCTCTAGTCACAACTAATCATAACTGATAACTCTCACCTGAACAATAATAAAAACAGAACAATCAAAACTAGTTTTACTTAAAGCAATAGGCTTATTAGTCACTACACGTTAACAATAAAATTTTCAGTGTATTGAATTTTTAAGCCTAGTCAAATCTTCAATAGTCATCCACCTAATCCCTAAATACTTGGCTTTTTCCTACATATTGGGGAAAAAGCAATCATTAAATGATGCTTTTACCTTAAAAAAAAAAAAGCACTCAGATGCAGTTGGTAGTATTTGAAAATCCAGCTCATGTGGCAATGAAAACTGACAATGGCTTACTTTGCCAAATGTGTGTAACCTATGTTTTGGGATATAACACAATTTTCCATATAATAATAATCAGAATATTTGTTGTATGATATATGCACCATATAAATTTAAGTATCAAATGTTTTTGAACATGAAGTCTATTAGAAACACTGGATCTCAGAAAAGATCAAATGATATTCACATATGCAAGTGCTTGGAAAATGCTAAAGGGCTATAAAACATATCAAGTAAGGTATGAAAGTAATATATACACACAAAAGCAGAAACCAAATGGAAGTGCATGCAGCAGGTGATGCAATGATTCTTATTTGCCTAATTTGCATTTTCAGAAAAGACTGTTCCTATGTTAGAGCAGCAGCGAAGTTTACAACAAGTTTTCTTTGTTCCTGGCAAACAAAAAAAGGTTAAGAATTTGCAGACAAGTCTTGGCAAAGAGACATTCTGATTCAGCCTTGCCAATCCCTGGGAGCTACAATATACAGCTGGAAAATGTACATAGGTTATGGACTTGTTCAAAAATTTTTCAATTAGTGTTGCCAATCAGTACATCTTTAGGACATCACTGGGTCTTGAGGACTGTGAAAATACTTCTAGAGCACTGGAGACCACAGTTGGTTCCTCCCATTCCTATTTTTATGCAAAACTGCTTATTTGGGTTGAAATAGGAAAACAGCATAAGCAAGAGCACTTTAGTCCACCTAGATAAGGCATCTGATTTGGAATACCACTAGAGATTAACTAGACTGTTCCCCATCACAAAGTTTTGTTTTCATTGACATGAAGAAAAAAAAACTGTTAATTTTATCCTCAAAAAATATACTTTTTTTTTTTTTTTTGGTATCTGATGATACTTCTGGCTGGTCATGCATATCAGTAGACCAGGCTTTAGACATTCAAAGGATGGTGTAACCAAAGGGAATTGATCAGTCATGTAACTGATCAATCATGTAATTGATTCCTCTGACCTATTACCCCATTAAACACATAAAGCCTGAACCTCAAAGAGCTGTTCGCAGTATACCTTTGTTTCTAGAGGTTTTATTTAAAGTGACAAATCAACTGCTATGGAGAGATAATGGCTAATTTTTTTTTTTTTTTTTCCGGAAGAGCTAAATGTTTCAAGAATTTTTCCCTCTCCTTTCTCTTTTTCTTGCTTGCTCAGACAGGATGATACACTTCCTTTTTGTCAGCCTGCCTCATAGCCTCAAATTCTTTGGCCCCTTATATGGGAAGATATCACTTGCTTAAACATGTCAAGAAGCAGAAATAAAAAGAAATCACTAAAAAGATTTAAGTGTATATCTTATATGTAAATACATAAACTAGGTTCAGTAAACCAGCCAATACCAAGAATTATCCAAAATAAGGTATTACACAAAACAGTCGGCCGTGACCTGACATTAGACTTATGTCGTTAAAATTGTCTTATACATACTTCTCTGTTTCAAATGCTTATTCCAGAATTACAGATTCCTTTACAGATAATTGCCTTTCTGTAAAGGTCGTAATTTTACAGTTCCAAGTTTTCACCTATTATATCTTCACTTGAATCATTTTAAAACTAAAAGAAATAAAACGAAAACAATCTAGACCAAAATAGATATCCCGACACTACCTTTTAAAACTAGCTTTTCTACTTCTATTTGTTCAAGTTACAAAATAAATGCATGCTTCTTATATACAAATGCAAACAGCTTACGACTATAAAAAAGGAAAAATGGAAATTCCCCCTTCAAAAGCATCCTCATAATCTCTCTTCCAGAAACATCCATGGTACCTGGGAAGCAATACAGTGTTGTGTTAAAGATTTTAAGTGCTGAAATCAACCTACCTGGCTTCACATCTCTTTCACTTAGGGTTTATAAGTAGCTCCTGCATGCGTGCTAAATCGCTTCAGTCATGTCTGACTCTTTGCAGCCCTATGGACTGTAGTCTGCCAGGCTCTTCTGTGAATGGGATTCTCCAGGCAAGACTACTGGAGTGGGTTGCCCTTTCCTACTCAGGGGAACTTCCTAGCCCAGGGGTTGAACCTGCGACTCTTGCGTCTCCTGCATTGGCAGGCAGGTTCCTTACCACGAGTGACACTGTAGCTCCTACCCAGTCATAATGTACACGTTTCTCATGAGTGTATGCACAGAATTGTGTGTTTGTATGTGTGTGTGTTTATCTTGGTGAGAAAGAAGAATGGCGAGGCAGGGTCATATAAGTTTGCTTATTGATATGTTTGTGGATACAAATCTGTTGCCTGTGATTTCACAATTGTTTGAATGTGCCTGTCTCATTGCTCTGTGAATTGGAACAGTTTCCATCTTATCTAGTCTGGTAGGTTAAAACTCAGTCCATAATTCAAAAAAGTAAAAAATATACCCTCATTTTCTCAAAGTTGATTTAAATCCATCATCTCTGGGATGGGAGAGAAAAGAAATCTTGGTCTTCCTAAGATCCTCTATGCAGAGATAGTTTTCCCCTGGGTACTGGGCACATGGGACAGAACCAGAGCAGAGGAGAGTCCTCGGTCTTGGGATCATCCACCCCCCTAGAGTGCTGAGAAGACACCATGTCTCAGCTGGCATGGCCATTATGGTGTGGTGGNAAAGAAATCTTGGTCTTCCTAAGATCCTCTATGCAGAGATAGTTTTCCCCTGGGTACTGGGCACATGGGACAGAACCAGAGCAGAGGAGAGTCCTCGGTCTTGGGATCATCCACCCCCCTAGAGTGCTGAGAAGACACCATGTCTCAGCTGGCATGGCCATTATGGTGTGGTGGCCCCTGATGCTCTGGCACACAGACTTGAAGCTTTGTTGTGGCTTGCAGTGAAGCCAGCAGCCTCAACAGAATACACAGCCTTTTTTCCCTCTGGGGTCACTCTTCCTGTAGTTGTGTGTCTGCCCATCCCGTCCACCCCACCCCTCCTGCCAAGATGAAGGTCCCTATTCGTGAACATGTATTCATGAGGGCCTTTGAACTATGGGTGCCTTACTGTCTTCTTAGCAGTATGAGCCAAGAAGTGGAGAGCTGATTTTTCCATCTCGTCTTCCCAGGTACCTATAAGCAATTCTCTCTTTTTTTTCCCCCTCTTTTCCTCCATCTTATTAAAATATATATATATATTTAAAGGTCTAGGATAGCTATGTTCTTTCACCTGTTCTGGCCAAGACATTTCTGTCCCAACAGTTAGGAGTCTTCTCTCTTTTTTAGGACTAAGCTTGAGTGGGAAGTTACACCGGACATAGAATCTTGTGATCCCATGCTGTGTTCCTTCCTTCCTGAATAATTTCAGCCTCTGAATGAAAGGCAAGTAAAAGAATCAAGGCTGACTTATGACCCAGCAATCCCACTGCTGGGCATACACACTGAGGAAACCAGAATTGAAAGAGACACATGTACCCCAATGTTCATCACAGCACTATTTATATATATATAGCCAGGACATGGAAGCAACCTAGATGTCCATCAACAGATGAATGGATAAGAAAGCTGTGGTACATATACACAATGGAGTATTACTCAGCCATCAAAAAGAATACGTTTGAATCAGTTCTAATGAGGTGGATGGAACTGGAGGCAATTATACAGAGTGAAGTGAGCCAGAAAGAAAAACACCAATACAGTGTATTGACACATATATACGGAATTTAGAAAGATGGTGGTGTTAAACCTGTACGCGAGACAGCAAGAGAGACACAGATGTGTAGAACAGCCTTTTGGACTCTGTGGGAGAGGGAGAGGGTGGGAGGATTTGGGAATATGGCATTGTAACATGTGTGATATCTTAAGGGAAACGGATTGCCGGTCTAGGTTCGATGCAGAAGGCTTGGGACTGATGGGCGGG
>SJYA01003206.1:459044-587043 GCA_006410615.1 Neotragus moschatus
GGTGTGGGGAGGGAGGGGGAAGGGGGGGGTCCAGATTGGGAACTCAGGTACACTTATGGCTGATTTATGTCAATGTATGGCAAAATGAGTACAGTATTGTAAAGCAAAACAAACTAAAAAATAAAAATTAAATTAAAAAAAAGAATCAAGGCTGATAGAAATGTTAATTTCTGAAACTATTAACATCCTGCCCCCATATACACACAAATTAAAAGACGCTTGCTCTTTGGAAGAAGAGCTATGACAAACCCAGACAATGTATTAAGAAGCAGAGACATTAGTTTGCCAACAAAGGTCCGTCTAGTCAAAGCTATGCTTTTTCCCGTAGTCATGTATGGATGTGAGAGTTGGACCATAAAGAAGGGTGAGCAACAAAGAATTGATGCTTTCAAACTGTGGTGTTGGAGAAGACTCTTGAGAGTTCCTTATATGCCTCTGTCAGATCTCGACCATCAACAGAACTCTCATGCGACTAATATTGCAACTAACATTCCACAGACTGGCCTCAAACTGGCCTCAATCTACCATTTCAGTTTCTTTTTTTAGATATGGACTCCCACAAACCTTATGCTTCGACCACCTGAAGAATCTGTTTGCGCTTCAAACATGTGACAAATACCCTACCACTAACCTGCTCCACATTCCACCTCCTGGAATCACCTCCCCTCAATCTGAACTGCTATTCTGCTTCAGAATTCAGCTCTGAATGTAATAGGCTGCATGCTCCTTAATGGGTCCACTCTGGGCTTCCCTGGGGACTTCATCGGCTACTGGGTAATATCCACTCATGCAAGATCATCTTGGTACTGACTCTCCATCTTTTATGAGTCACTTTTTCTGCCTTGTACAGGGCCAGTGGGGTTCAGTGATAGGTAGCACCTTCCTCAAAGGGAAATTTTTGCCCCACTTTTTTCAGGTAGGTAAGGGGAAGGCAGAGAATTCTTCCTGCATCTGTAGATTCCCAGCTGCCTTCAGTTAAAAATAATCCTTATTTTATTTCACACTGGTAGGTTTGGAGGTGGCATATGGGTATACCTTGGAGATATTGTGGGTTCAGTTCCCAATCCATCACTGTAAAGCTAGTCACAATTTTTTTGGTTTCCTACTGCATGTAAACATTGTTTACACTATATGGTAGTCTACTAAGTGTGCAAAAGCATTATGTATTAAAAAATGTGCATAACTTAATAAAAATATTTTATTGCTAAAAAAATGCCAAAACAATTACAACAGTAACATCAAAGATCACTGATCACAGCTCACCATGACAAATACAGTAACAACGAAAAAATCTGAAATCCTGTGAGAATTACTAAAACTTGACAAAGAGACACAAAGTGAGCAAATGCTATTGGGAAAATGGCAGGAACAGACTTGCTATATGCAGGATTACCACAAGCCTTCAATTTGGGGGAAAAAAAAAAAGTACCCATGAAGGGCAATAAAGCAAAGCACAATAAAACTAGTTTCGTGGTGGTGGTACAGTCACTAAGTCGTGTGTGACTCTTGCAACTCCATATACTGTAACCCTCCAGGCTCCTCTGTCCATGGAGTTTCCCAGGCAAGAATACTGGGAAGATCCCCTCCTCCAGGGGATCTTCCTGACCCAGAGACTGAAGCCAAGTCTCTTGCATCTCCTGTATTGTTAAGTGGATTTTTTTTCTTTTTTTAACCACTGAAACACCTGGGAAGCCTAAGTACTATTATACCCAGTTTTTAATATATAAAGGCAAGATTCTAGGACTTGTTGGTTCTTTCCCATGCTTATTGAATTTAACTTGGGAATTAAAATAATAATAATAAAAAATCAAATGGGTCCTAATATGCATGAGCAGACATAAAAAATTGAGAATTCCAATGAGAGACAAGCCCTACTTGAGCCCATGTACTTTGGTCAACCGCCTCGCCACATATTCACCCTTTCTAATTTTAGATGAAAATTAGCAATTTCTCAAGAGTTCGGGGGTTATCTATGGTGGGCTAATAAGATAAAAGTCAGCCCAGACAGAATAACAAAGTAACTGCTTTTTTAAAAACATCTTTTTTTCTTCATTAACTACTGTTCAAGGTAAGCACTGAAACAATAGGAACCTGTTAAGACATTTGACATAGTGTCTGGAGATGTTTGCTAAAATCTTCAGGGCTTTTGTGACAAAGCTAAACAACTGCAGCAGAGGATTTCATTCCCTTATTACTTAGAACTGTCTGTCCAGCTTAACATCATAGATTTTTATAAAACTCCTGGAGGAGTATTTTAAAATTCTTATGAATGTATTCCATTCAATCAGACCACCACAGAGAGGTGATTCTGTTCAGAAAGAACTGGCCTGATGCTGACCACCAAAAAAGTCTTATTTGACAAATCAAAGGAAGTAATCTGAAAAAAGAATAGACTGGCCCATGAAGGTCCCTTTTCCCTGTGATGCTGTGAAAATATAGAACCACTTGTCATGGTCAGCTATAATTATCAGTATCACCCACTGACTCAGTTTCAGTGTTGAAGCAAAGAACCAAAGGGAAACATATCAGACCCACAGAATCGATGGGAAATTTTGCATTTTCTCCTGTATTGTTTCTTATCTGACTTTTGTCTAGATGTACAGCTCCTAAGCAGTTTTTTACATATCTGCAAGCTCTTCCCCTGGCTAAGAACTATGTGTATGCAGGACCAGAAGTACGTACTTTGTGATTTTACACAAATTATTTGAAGGCTTGGAAACAGGAATTGTACTAAGTTTACTGCTAAGGACAAAGCGTATCAAGGTACCGGTGCATGGAAGAGCTAAAGAATCATTCAAATGTATGGATGAGAATCCCAGGGATGGGGGAGCCTGGTGGGCTGCCAAAGAGTCGGACACGATTGAAGTGACTTAGCAGCATGGACGCCAAGGGCAGGTAGGGGGATGGGCTGTGCGATAGAGACGGACATATACACTACTGTGTATAACACAGATAACTAGTGAGAAGCTACTGCCTAGCACGGGGGGGGAGAAAAGGAAGCTACAATCTGTTTACAGGACATGGATTGTTGATCTTAAAGATGCGTTCCAATACACCTTGAGTGAGTGAGTGTGTGAGTGAAGTCGCTCAGTGTGTCTGACTCTTTGCGACCCCGTGGACTGTAGCCCTCCAGGCTCCTCCGTCCATGGGATTCTCCAGGCAAGAATACTGGAGTGGGTTGCCAATATGCCTTAGGTGCAGACAAATACTGTTTGATTCCACTTATATGAGGTACCTAGAATAGTCAAATTCATAGAGTCAGAAAGTATGCTGGTAGATGCCAGGGGCCGAGTGGAGCACATCGGGAGCTGGGGAGGGGGGAGTGGGGCTTAGTGTTTAATGGGGACAGAGTTTCAGTTCGGGAAAGTGAAAAATCAGAGATGGATGATGGTGAGAGTCATACAACAGTGTGAATGTAGCTAGTGCTGCTGAGATGTATACCTGCTGCTGCTGCTCCTAAGTTGCTTCAGTCGTGTCCAACTCTGTGCGGCCCCATAGACAACAGCCCACCAGGCTCCCCCTTCCCTGGGATTCTCCAGGCAAGAACACTGGAGTGGGTTGCCATCTCCTTCTCCAATGCATGAAAGTGAAAAGTGAAAGTGAAGTCGCTCAGTCGTGTCCGACTCTTCGAGATCCCATGGACTGCAGCCTTCCAGGCTCCTCCATCCATGGGATTGTCCAGGCAAGAGTACTGGAGCGGGGTGCCATTGCCTTCTCTGATGTATACTTAAATGTGGTTAAAAGAGTATGTTTTATATTATGTGACTTTTACTACAATAAAAATTTTTTTAAAAAGGAATTAAATAATTCTTTAAAAAAAATTCCAGGGTAAGAAATCAATCTGAGTAAACCTGGACACTGGTTTTTCTAAGCTCTGATTTTCATGAAAATATGTATTTTTTTCTAGCTTTATTTTTTGTTGTCCATCTCCTTTTTAGCTTTTCCACATGGCCACTAAAAGAAATTCTTTTCTCCATGGTTGATTTGGTCATTTGGACTTTAAGCCCAAATACATAACTGACCAAGTGAACAGAGGATAAGTCCCCTCCCCCACAGAGATGCACTCCTTTCTGTCCAGGTCATACAGGTAAGGTTTTCAAAATACTAACAAATATATCACTTTGGCTCTGTTTTGAGACACAGTTCTGTTTGATGTAAAGTTATATTACAAATTTAAAAGACAGGTTAAAATAGGACACATAGTATGAAAAATTTGTGCAAATGTGACTGAAAATATATATGGAAGAAATACACCGAAATAGTAAAAGTCTTAAGAATAATCTTCTCTAGTGGGACAATTATAGGCTATAGTTCCTGGTAGGTTCCAATGTTCTACAATAAACACATACTACTTTTATAACCAGAAAGATTAATTTTAAAAGAGGAGCTTATAAGTAAGATTTTTTTTTTAAAGGATAGGATCCCTCCCTTTTTTTCATAGTTGAATTCTTCACAGTGTATTTAATTGGAAAGTGTTTTATTATTGTAAAAGCCACTTGATTATAACATTGCATTTGCCACCAACAGGCAGTTTAAAATAATTCTTACAAAGTGAGGTGACTGCTTACCTGCAACTAAAAACATTTTCTCTGCATTTCCCCTTTCATTATTTTATTACTTCCTTGAAAACATTTTTAAAAATTCTTCTTTCAATACAGTGATGGATTTTGTAACCATACTCTCAGGATTAGAAAGAATTTTCATGATCTTCTATTCCAACATCACCTGGAATTATCCAACTAAAACTTGACATCCTCTAACAAAGGCAATTTCATTCTCTTTCTAGAGAGTTCATCAACATCAGCAAAGTTAACAGCAACATTGTTTGATCTATTTGTATGTATTAACCAATTTTTTCCTCACAGAGAAAAAAGATATTTGAAATGGGTTTTCGCTTTTTAATAACAATATACTCCACTATATCAAACCAACTCCACTATGCCAATTACCACATGGGAGATTGCAATTTCTAAATGAAGCATTTACAAGGATGTCATTGTGTCTCTTTGAAATGCATGACCCTTCGATTCCACTTGCTTTTTCAAGGTGTCTCAGAGTTGGACACGACTGAAGTGACTTAGCAGCAGCAGCAGCAGATGGAATCCTCCATTCCAAATCACAAAGTCACTTCTCTTATTAAATTTAAGCAAAGAAGAAATAAGTCAGCTATATGGATAAAAGGCAGTTGCTCTTGGCCAGTCATTCCGAGTTTATTTTCTGAGACAGGAAGTGGGAGCCGGAGGCAGCATCGCCCAGTGAGTGGTCTTTTAAGCAGAGCTAATCCAGACCCTGCTTTCACGTCTTTGTGGGTCTCAGGACCTTTCATGAAGCCTCTTAGTTCAGCTATTCTAATGGGTTTCGAGTCACCAGTCCGGTGTCTTAGGAGATTTTTAGAGCATGATTAACAAGAAAAGAGGCTCTGGCACACAATAAAAATCTGAAGCTTCCCCACTCCTGCAGATACCCAATTTAACACACAGAAGGACTCTTAATTACCTCCATTTGAGTAGAGATAAAGTTACTTTGAATGGAAAGTGAAAGTCGTTCAGTTGTGAGTGATTCTTTGCAACCCCATGAACTATAGCCCACCACGCTCCTCTAACTATGGGATTCTCCAAGCAAGAGTACTAGAGTGGGTAGCCATTCCCTTCTCCAGGGGATCTTCCTGACCAGGGATCAAACCTGGGTCTCCCACATTGAAGACGGATTCTTTACCATCTGAGCCAGCAGGGAAGCCCTTGAATGGAAAAGCTCTGTTTTAATGAGAACTCTCTTTCCACCTTACTATTACTACTTTTTTTGTTGTTATGCTACCATACGTTTTGAGAAACACTCCCAACACTTCTTGTTAATACTGTTTCCTCAAAATTCAATAAATTTACCTCCCCATCACCCTCCTCTCTCCTGAACCCACACACTCAAAAAAACGTATTTCATGAAAACTAGTTCAATGTCACAGCAGACTGGACTGAGACAAGCAGATGTTAAGAAACTAGAACCGTGAGAGTGCAAGGCATCTAAAGAGTGCAAATAAATGGAAATACTGGGCTGGCCGAAAAGGGCACACGGGTTTTCCATACCATCTTATGGAAAAACCCCAAAGGACTTTTTGGCCAACCCAACACAAGGATGTATACACACGCTGGAACACAGGGACAAAAAACAAGATCCATTTAAAGTTTTTCTTGGTTTCATATACTTCTCTGAATCCTCATATTTTACTTTCTTGAAAAATAAAAGATTTGTCCTAGATCCTTAAGGATGTTTGTCCATAGTGAAAGATCAGTCAGCCCTTTGACGTGTTTCAAGGACTGAGTGCTGCAAACAGTGGTGGGGTGTACTGATGGGGATTTTATATGAGGATGTGTTCTTTCTCATAAAAATAAAAAAGAAAGAAAGAAAAAGAGGAAAAGGAAAGGTAGAAGCAAAGGCCCTACTGTATAGCATAGGGAACGCTGCTCAGTATTCTGTAATAACCTACACGGGAGAAGAACCTGAAAAAAAATGGATATCTCTATTTATAACTGATTTACTTTGCTGTACCCCTGAAACTAACACAGCATTCAAGTCAACTACGTTCCAATAAAAATTTTTTAAAAGAGTAGGAACAAAATTCAAGAATATTGGTGGATGGGAAGAAAGTGAATGCAAGATTACAAAACCAAATGTCACCCGGGTCAACTGAAAGTCAGTTTGTCAAGGACTCAACCTCTTAATTTAACGCTTGGCGCAGTAGTTGACTTCCATATAACTCAGTCCCACAGGGGCTTGTTGGACATTCCAGCATGTGCCCAACACTGGGCAGGCCCTAATGAATCAGAAAAACAATTTGGTCACACTAACTGAGGAGAAAATTTCTTTTTTATGTCCTGCCTCAAGTTTTCATATCTTAGCTGGATAAATCTCTCTGATGGGTGAAATAATTACGGGGATGACAAACCAAAATGTAGATGTATGCCTAATAGATCATATCTTGTCCTGACTATTCTTGGCTATTCAGCATATTTGACTGGACATTCTAATATAGACTTGACTCCAGTTTTCCATGTTTTCAGAGAATAAGCTGTAGAGAAACTTTTATAGCATACAAGGGAGAAAGCCACTTCACTGCAGTTCCAGAGAATCAGGAGCAAAAGCAGTCCCTGGGTATATCTATTGGATTTCGTGAACCCCAGAGGAAATGGCTCAAGTCCAGGAAGCTGTTATCCATATACCAAGGAAGTTATGGTGGATCTTGTTATGGCAGGCCTTCTGAACTGATTTCCATGAATATCATACAATTCCCGGAGACATTCTTGGAGTCGGTCGAGGTAGCCTTCTCCAGCATCTGTGCAGATAGGCAGGACCTGGGAAATGTGTCCAAGCAAGACTACCTGAGGAGCCCATCTCTAGCACGCGGTACATCTCAAATAATATGGGGTTGATTAAACGGAAGGGAAGAAAAGCTTCTATTTTGTTAGAACAAAAGGACATTCCACCCCAATCTTCTTGGCCTCAAAAGCAAATTAATGTGCTTGTCCCCTAGTCTCCTATTACAGTAAGGAAAGAGTAAAACGTTCTTCCACATCATGGGAGTGATTAGAAAATTTATTTAAATGGTGATTTTTTTTTTTTTATGAGCATGCCAGGATCATAGCTTCAAACACTAATGTCCTGGAACATATCGTATCTTGTTTGTGTGACAGTAAAATAAGATGATTTTCTTGTGAATTGGTTCCCTATGACTAATTCCAAAGATACTAATGTGAAAGAAACAGAGAAGTTTCAAAGTATCCAAAATAATTGTGCTGGCATCAAACAATCAGTCATAATTGGGGTCTGTATGGGTCAGACTCTGTGGCAAGTATCTTGGGGGTGTTTTTCTCATCTCCCCAAGATTTCCATTGTTAGCCTACTTATAGAAATTACTTAGAAACTGTGGTCACAAAGAGTCGGACACGACTGAGCGACTGAACTGAACTCAACTGATAGGACTTATAGGAAACATCGTGAGATTAAGAGAGGCCTCCCTAGGACTTCCCTGGTGGTTCAGTGGTTAACGCCTTTTCTCCCAATGCAGGGGGGTGTGCAGTCCCAGCGTCTAAGATTTCACATGCCTCATGGCCAAAAAACCAGAACATGAACAACAGAAAGAACATTATAACAAATTCAATAAAGACTTTGGAAATAGTTATACCAAAAAAAAAAATCTTAAAAAAAAATGATACCTCCCTTGGGATGAGGAAGAAAAAAATATATAGTCCTCTCTGCCCAGGTGGCTCAGTGGTAAAGAATCCGCCTGCCAGTGCAGGAGACGTGGGTTCCATCCCTGGGTCAGGAAGATCCCCTGGAGGAGGAAATGGCAACCCACTGCAGCAGTCTTGCCTGGGAAATTCCATGGGCAGAGTAGCCTGGTTGGGCTACAGTCCATGGAGTCTCAAAGAGTCGCACACCGCTGAGGGACTGAACACTTGGAATGTTTGTGAACACTGACCTTTGATTTGCTGGAGTCTTCTGATAACATTCACACAAGCATATTAAGAAATACAAGGGATATAAAATGGAAGATTGGGGACGATAGGGGGAAATCACCATAGCGGTGCTGAACGATTGTGGGCAGGTAGAGATCAGAACAAAATGGTCAAGCACTCCACCTCCAGGACTGAATGTGTGGTTGCTGTTCTTTCCTTTTCATCCTTGACTTCCTTCTCTTTTTAGAGGTGGGTAATAAAACAAGGAGCTGAGCGCCAAGGTTGGTAAAGAAATGATACAAGTAAACAAACTTTGTAAGCAAAAGAGATGTTAAAATAGCTCAAGACAAAGGGTCCTGATCTCTGGTGGTTCCTCCAGGACTTGCAGAGACCTTGGGCTCTGACACCCTGATCTCCGTTCATGTGGCCGCAAGTTCGAGGAATGCTGCTTCTGCTCTGTATTTAATACAGATGAGAACAACAGAATGCCTCACCCCAAGCAGGGACTGAATCAAAATTGATCAACTATTGCCTACTTTATGAATCCCAAAGGCTGCCTCTAGAACGGTCCTTCGAGTCATCGTGCCCTAAAACCTGCTCATTCCCACAGAGCGGTAGTTCTAAAACCTGAGTGCACAGCAGAATCACAGGGAAGCCTTAAAAACAAAACAAAACCAAGCTGGCCACATCCCCAGCTTCCAATTTAGTAGGTCTGTGATGGCCTCAAAAATTTGCACTTTTAACCAGTTCCCAGGTGCTGCTGATACCGCGGGTCCTGGGGTCTGCACATAGAAAGCTACCGCCCCATAGGTACATACAATTTAAATGTATTTAGAACATCCAAAATCACGTTAACAAAGAAAAATGAAGGGAAGTGGAGAAGTTTTTCAACTGGACTCCCAAGTACAATTTTTGGGGGAAGAATCTTGAAACATTAATCTCTGAAATATTAAAGGGATGGTGATGACAACTTTCTGGACGAGCCGAAGGTCGGCTGTATTTTCCCCTGACATAAGATTTGCCAACTATTGTTAAATGAAAGCCTGTTACCGACATTTGGAGAACGTTTATGAGTTATTAATTTAAATATTTACCTTCCATTAGTTAATATCTTTGATTTTCAGCAGCCCTAGACTCACACAGTCTTAGTCCTTCCCCAGGCAGATGGCTGGAATCCTCCTTAGAAAAAGTCTACCCTGCTCCCAGCCCTGAAATGGTGCTGTCGTTACTTTCAGCTTTGAAGGGTCATTCTCACCTAGGTGCTACAAATTTCTGTGCCATCTACGACTCCACCCCCTGTCTTTCCATTTCTGCCTCCTTATTCCATCGATCACACAGTTCAGTCCCAACAACTCGTAGGACTTTTCAGCCATCTCCTTGGGGCTGCTTCCCAAATGGTCAGAGGGATAAAGATCTCTCTCTTCAATGGCCTTTCGTTTGCCCCTGCATTTCATTTCCTATGTGATGATTACAATTCCAAAAGAACGATTACTTTCCCATTCCCAGTCTTCCATGAATTCCTCTGATGTTGCTTTGGCAATGCACTTAAGTTTGAGTAGAACTTCTAGGCAATAGACACTGCCGCATATTTTGCATGAAACTGAATTCTTTACTATTTAGTAATGTTCACAGGGGGTGTTGAAATAAATGAAAACCAAATTAATCATGCTGTATGTTCTGACACAGGACTTTAAAAAAATAGGGTAAAATATATCTTCCAAGGATCACAGAGTTTCGGGATCCTTGAACTGGTACGTGAACAGAGAGCTTAAATTTTCAAAATCGTCCCTCTACTTTTTTAAATTGGAGAATGATAGCTTTATGATGCCGTGCTAGTTTCTGCTGTGGAACGTGAATCAGGTATACATATAGCCCCTCCCTCCTACCCCCCTCCCTGCCCCATTATCTTGATTCTACCTTCCCTCCATTGTAAGAATGAAATGTAGGATGAAAGCAATGAAACCAGAGTGGTTAATTGAAACTGTTCATCCTAAAATATTTGGGGGAAATAATAGAAGACGCCATCAGCTCTGCTAAACAGGGTCTAGGATTAAAACAAGAAAATCAGGACACAATAGAGAGGAAAAAGCTGCAAGTTAATTAGCCAGCAGGATGCTTTTCATTTGGGGGTAGACTGTGGAGCCGTAAGAAACCAAGGGTCTCTGGAAAGATTCCGTCTAATGGGGCCCAACAATTAGAATCACGACCGCCTTTGTAGCCTGTTACACAACCTCATGCCTTTAAAATAGATCTGTCACGAATGACTGAAGGCTGCAGGCAATTCACTTCCCTCCACAACCATCTGCTGAGTATTCTCAGTTCAGACTTCGGTTGAAAGGGACACATAACCGGTCTCCTGAGTAGACGCCCCCCCCTCTCTTTACAAATCCTTTAGACCCTAGTGTTTAGAGAAATGCTTCCAATCCACAAAAACCAGGCTGTGCTCCTCAACAGATGCTCCGGGCCTGGCTTTTTAAGGTTCAGTGGCATCAAATGCTCCACGGGAGAGTCAGGACTCCAGGGGACATACTCCAGGCGGAAGGAATCCATGGATGAAATGGTGCACATTTCATTTGTTCAGGGATTTCTAAAGATCTCATTTGCCTCTTATCTCTGGAATGGCAGACCACAGCCACATCCACCAAGACTCCTAGAATCATACTTGGGAAGGGAAATTAGGAACCTGAAGATATCAAACCCTCCTTTATAACAAGTATAAAAAAAAAATCAGTCTCCAAAAATCTATCTTTTCAAAGCAGCTCCTTTCTCAGTCAGGCATCAGAAGTCCAATGAATATCCATTTTAAGTATAGCAGTGTGTACCTGTCCATCTAAAGGTCTTAGTATAAGCACAGGGAACTCTGCTCAATGTTATGTGGCAGCCTGATGGGAGGGGAGTTTGGGGGAGAAGGGATACATGTATATGTATGGCTGAGTCCCTTTGGCATCCACCTGAAACTATCACAACACTGTTAATTGCTTATACTCCAACACAAAGTAAAGAGTTAAAAAAAAAGAAGTCAAATGGGTCAAAGCTACCTCTTGTGTCCTTTGGGTAGAATAAAAACTGACCTATTGGCTGAGTTAAAGTTGCCCCTTCAGCCTCACCTCATTCATGCTTTCAGTGGCAGATTTGAGGCATTATCACAAGTTTCAGTCAAAATTGATTTTTACTCTTTTTTTTCCCCCCAAGTTAAAAAATATATAACCCAATAGGTCACCAGGGACATACCCATACCATTCTACTTGTTACTATTGGCAAGAGTAGAAACTCCGAAACTCAGAAGAAGAGATTTTGCTTTGCCTATTATGTTCATTTGAAAAAAATGTATTCTATATGTTTTTAATTAAAAAAACAATCTGAATTTTTCAGTCCCTTCATTAATGTGTATCAGGTACCTACTCTCTACTAGGTCTGGAACGAAAAGATGATCCAGAGTTGGCTTTAGATTTCCGGCAATTCTTTAGCCTCTTGAGGAAGCCTCTTATGGTACCTTAAAAAGACTGCTTTTACTTTCTTTTGACATGAAAGGCCAAGAGTAAGTTTTATCATTTCTGAAAAAGAGAAAAGTTAGAATATTTCCCACCATGTTTTATCACACCAGGAAAAAGCAAAATGAGCAACATGGATGGACCTAGAGATGATTATACTAAGTCAGATAGAGGAAGAGAAATACCATAGGACAGCACTTCTATCTGGAATCCAAGAGAGTGATACATATGAAAATATTTGCAAAACAGAGATAGAGTCAGACATAGGAAAAAAAAGAAAAAAAACTTATGGTTACCAAAGGGCAAAAGGCGGGAAAGGAATAAATTAGAGAGTTTGGGATCAACAGATAAACACTACTAGATATAAAATAGATAAACAATAGAGTTTAAAAAAGCTAAAACAACAGATACACAAACAATAGATAAAAAAATAAACATAGATTCCCCAATATATCACAAGAAACTATACTCAATATCATAATAACCTATAATGGAAAAGAATCTGAAATCCACCTGAAATGCAGGAAATCCAGCTTTGATCCCTGGGTGGGGAAATCTCCTGGAGAAGGAAATGGCAACCTACTCCAGTATTCTTGCCTGGAGAATCCCATGGACAGAGAAGCTTGGCAGGCCACAGTCCGTGGAGTTGGAAAGAGTTGGACTTTGCGGCTAAACCACCATATATAAAATTGAATCACTTATCTGTACACCTGAAACACTGTAAATAAACTATACTTCAATGGAAGAAAATATTCTGTCAAAATAAACACAAATAGCAATTTCTAAATCCCTTGTAGGGCAAAGACAAAAGAATGTAAGGCATTGGTATGCTACGGGGAGACACATGTTGGCTTGGCCAAAAAGTCAGTTGAGATGTTACAGAAAAAAACCAAACAAACTTTTAGGCTGTATATATGGGGCCGGCGGCGGGGAGGAGAGGAAGCGGCGGTGGAGGACACATAGATTCTATCCCATCTGCCTGCCTGCTGGGTAAGAAACTTGGATTTGGACTTCTCTGGTGGTTCAGCGGTTGAGAATCTGCCTGTCAATACCAAGCACACGGGTTCAATTCCTGGTCCAGGAAGATCCCGCATGTTGAAGGGCAACTAGGCCTGTGTTCCGCAACTCCTGAGCCTGCGCTCTAGAGCCCATGAGTCGCAACTCTTACTACTGAAGCCTAGAGCGTGCCTAGAGCCCAACAAGAGGAGCCATGGCAATAGGAAGACGCACACCGCAACTGGAGAGCAGCCCTACTTGCCACAACTAGGAAAGCCTGCCCACAGCCAAAAATAAAACCAATTTTAAAAAAGGAACTTGGATTTCAAATAGTCATCTTGACCTTAAAACTGAACTCATCATGTCGCCAACTCCATCTGAACCTCTCTCTCTGCATTAATGTTACCACATATTAATATGTGGTATTGATGACAGAGGTATGGCAAAACCTCTTTCAGTATTGGCTGCCTTTTATCTTGTTTTCTCTATGCAAGGCTGTCCCTTGTTGTGCAGTCGCTCAGTCATGTCTGACTCTTTGCAACCCCCTGCAGCACGCCAAGCTTCCCTGTCCTTCACCATCTCCCGGAGCTTGCTCACACTCACGTCCATTGAGTCGGTGATGCCATCCAACTCTCTTTAAGGCTGTCCCTGCTGCTGCTGCTGCTGCTAAGTCGCTTCAGTCGTGTCTGACTCTGTGTGACCCCATAGACGGCAGCCCACCAGGCTCCCCGGTCCCTGGGATTCTCCAGGCAAGAACACTGGAGTGGGTTGCCATTTCCTTCTCCAATGCGTGAAAGTGAAAAGTGAAAGGGAAGTCGCTCAGTCGTGTCCGACCCTTTGCGACCCCCTGGACTGCAGCATGCCAGGCTTCCCTGTCCTTCACCATCTCCTGGAGCTTGCTCACACTCACGTCCATTGAGTCGGTGATGCCATCCAACCGTCTTTAAGGCTGTCCCTAAAGCATGCTAATTCCAAATGGAGGTTACCACGGTCTATTCGTTCTCCTGCCCGATGACAGCAACACTGCGTGGCTGTTTAATACTTTCAGCCTGAGCACCGCAGTAGCCCATCGAGGCTTCTTCACCACTTTTTTTCTTTTCTTTTTTTCTCATTTGCACTGTGTATTGCACAGAAATGAAGTAGTCCCGTGGAGAGACACCATTTGTGTTCTATTTACCATCTGAATCAAATCCTTAAATGGCTTCTCCTGAAACTCTGTGGTTCTGCCCAAGCTTTCTTATGGTTAGTGGACAATTGAGGCAGTGATTTAATATTGTGAAAGGGATGAAGTTATTTCTGGAAGTCTCTTTCCACCTGCTTCTCCCCTTCTCAGTAGTGAAAGGAAAATGATGGGATAGCTGTACCACCCACCTGTGAAGGAGGGGGTCAGACATTCAGCCCTTCCTGTCTATGCTTAAGTAGGAACACACACACAAAAAGACTAAGCAGAGTCCCTGCTCCTGCCTTCAGAGAGCTCAAATAGGGTCATTATTAGCTTGACGTTGGAGAGAAAGACACTATAGGAAAAGATTGTAAGTGGGAGGATGGGAGTCTAAGACATGAGCATCTGTGTATGTACTGAGGCTGAGAAGTAGTCACTTGCTCTGAGTCTAGAGTAGTGACCAAAAGGGACCCGGAAATATGAAATCCATGGTGAGAGAAGAGGCTGAAGATGCAGCAAGAGTCAAGAGACTTGGAATCCTTCCAAGCACTATGATTCTTCTGGTTTACTATGTGAGCGTTCCTTGGAAGGCAAGGGGAATGGAGAATTCCTTCTTGAAATAACTTCCATCTCAGATAAATGACTGGTATCTCCATGGATAAAAGGCATGTCCAGCCAGACTATCCTTTGAAAAATGTAGGATTTTTAGTCAGAGATGTGTGGGTGAGTAAGAAGACAGTGACCTGCAAGAACTGGGAGATCTGGGAGAAAATGCTCTCTTTCACCATTCAACACATACACACACACGTACTTATACAGTTACAGGCTCCCTTGGATCATGCTAACTCGGTGTCATCCAAGCACGGATTGAGTGTGCATCGTATGCAAAGCAGGGGACTGTGGGAAGACACCTGGCCGCCTAACTCTCATTCTCCTAACTCCCTCTCCCCCTAGATCAAAGGCTTCTCTCAAATTAGTCATTTTGCACTCTGGTGTAAATGAGTTTTCAAGCCAGGGCTGTTCCCTAACAGCCACTTGGCTTAGAGAACTCCTTATTGAGAAGAAGAGTGTCTCTGGGGCTTTGGTTCAGCCCATCTGTCTGTAGGTTATTCTGCCTCACTGTTCCCCTCCCCCTACCCTAATCCTGCTGGCAGGACACTCCAGAGAATCTTGGAACCTCAAGCCCACTGAGTTTGTTCCTTTTCCCTGCTCCTGGCCTTTCCTCCTGTGGACCAGCTTCTCATGTGTAGAAGATGAAGGGGCTGGTCTTAGCCAGAACGACCCGTGGCACTGGAGCAGTCTCTTCCTAATCCCAGCAGAACAATGAAGGGAGATCAGGTCAGGCTGGTTCAGGGCAGTGGAGCCCTCAGGACACAGAGGTCTCAGCAGAGATCTGCTCTGAAGGGCACACAAACTTTTGACTCTGAGCATGTTATCCATGATGCGCAAAGAGTAAACGCAAACACTGCTTACAAATACTATTTACAAATACTAAACAGAAAGAGAGCAAATCCATCATTTAGGTTGGTTCTAGAAAGGCGATGAGAGGCTTCCCCAGTAAAGAATCCACCTGCAATGCAGGAGTCACAGGACACATGGGTTTGATCCCTGGGCCTGTAAGATCCCCTGGAGGAGAGCATGGAAACCCACTCCAGTGTTCTTGCCTGGGAAATCTTATGGACAGAGGAGCCTGGCAGGCTACAGTCCACAGGGTCACAAAGAGTCAGAGACAGCTGAAGTGACTTAGCGTGCATGCGGAAAGGCAATGCCAATTACCACCATTTTTTTTTTTCAGATCCATTTATGTGTACATCCCTTTGACTGCAAGGAGATCCAAACAGTCCATTCTAAAGGAGATCAGCCTTGGGATTTCTTTGGAAGGAATGATGCTAAAGCTGAAACTCCAGTACTTTGGCCACCTCATGCGAAGAGTTGACTCATTGGAAAAGACTCTGATGCTGGGAGGGATTGGGGGCAGGAGGAGAAGGGGACGACAGAGGATGAGATGGCTGGATGGCATCACGGACTCAATGGGCGTGACTCTGAGTCAACTCCAGGAGTTGGTGATGGACAGGGAGGCCTGGCGTGCTGCGATTCATGGGGTCGCAGAGAGTCGGACACGACTGAGCGACTGAACTGAGCTTACCTATAGGCATACAGATGATACACATTCACGCAGATGACTTATCATCTATCCACATACATACATACAGTATAGCTTAGGTGCCTAGTGTGGGGGATACAGAAGAGGATAAGAAACAGTTGCTGCTTTCAGGGAGCTCATTTTGTGCTCGTAGAGACCAAGTAGGAGGCAGTGCTCACACTTGCTCACAAGAGCCATCTGTGCAAGTGTCTTCCCGACTCCCTGCTCAGCGACATCACTTTGATAGTTTCAACGGACCATGATAAGAGTATTTACATAAATGAAGACTTTGTTTTTAATCTGGAGAGGTGGTTACCAGCACACCACTGACTATGCATATCATTATCCAGTAAACTGATTGCTGTGAAATTGTCATCAGATTACAGGTGCTTAACACTGCTCATGGTTACATATAAGTAACAAGTTAGTTACACACAAGTGTGTTCTATCACTTATACAGCACCACTACTTGTCTTACGAGGAAGAGAGGGGTGGAAAATTGTCTTATAGAATGGAAAAGAAACCCCCTGTTTTAGTGTTCAGGGTTAATAGCCTGATCCCCATGAATNCTTACCTATAGGCATACAGATGATACACATTCACGCAGATGACTTATCATCTATCCACATACATACATACAGTATAGCTTAGGTGCCTAGTGTGGGGGATACAGAAGAGGATAAGAAACAGTTGCTGCTTTCAGGGAGCTCATTTTGTGCTCGTAGAGACCAAGTAGGAGGCAGTGCTCACACTTGCTCACAAGAGCCATCTGTGCAAGTGTCTTCCCGACTCCCTGCTCAGCGACATCACTTTGATAGTTTCAACGGACCATGATAAGAGTATTTACATAAATGAAGACTTTGTTTTTAATCTGGAGAGGTGGTTACCAGCACACCACTGACTATGCATATCATTATCCAGTAAACTGATTGCTGTGAAATTGTCATCAGATTACAGGTGCTTAACACTGCTCATGGTTACATATAAGTAACAAGTTAGTTACACACAAGTGTGTTCTATCACTTATACAGCACCACTACTTGTCTTACGAGGAAGAGAGGGGTGGAAAATTGTCTTATAGAATGGAAAAGAAACCCCCTGTTTTAGTGTTCAGGGTTAATAGCCTGATCCCCATGAATCTCATTCTCACGAGAGTATTCTGGCCCAGTTACAGATATTTTTGCTACATGCCCCAGACCAGCCAGGCATTTCTCCATCCCTGTGTTCCCACCTGTCACTTCATAAAGTGTGGTAGCCTCACGCTCCCTATCCTAAGACCAGACATGCTTCAAGGCAACCGGAAGGTCCAGCTCCTTTACAAAGTCCACCAAACATGGGTCTAAGTGCTTTCTTACCTTATTGAATCCTGAGAGCACCTATGACAGGCTACTATCAGCTCTAAGTCAGAGATGAAAAATCAAAACAGAAAGGTTAGGTAACTTCCTTGAGGTCTTGTAGCTCTTTGTGGTAGGGCTGAGATGTCAGCCCACGCAGCTTGACTCCAGCATCCAGCCATTTAACCGCTGTGTGATCTCACCCAAAAGCAGGGCTCAGTGTACCATCTCCAGACCATCACCATGGCTCACCTCTTTTGACACCACGCTTGGATTCTTGATCGCTCCTTTGGCACGTGCTGGCTAATGGCCGTTCCAGCTGTGTTGCCTTTTGTTCCTAATGCTTCCTCCATCTCACTTGGTCACCTTTAACAGTGGGACCACATGCTCTTCTTCCTCCATGTGTATCCTCCATGCATCGGGTACCTAATGAGCACCCGCTCAATGATCCAGAGTTATCTCCTTAAATTCCTTTTCATCCTTCCACATCTCCTCCCTAAGCTTAGCAGAATGTTGAAGCTACATTGGACAAATCCTTACGTGTCCTTGACTGACCGCAAAGAAGATACGCGTGCATGTTAAGTTGCTTCAGTCATGTCGGACTCTCTGTGACACTTTGGACCAGAGCCCACCAGGCTCCTCTGTCTGTGGGATTCTTTAGGCACAAATACTGGAGTGGGTTGCCACGCCCCACTCCAGGGAATCTTCCCAACCCAGGGATCGAACCCAGGTCTCTTATGTCTCCTGCATTGGCAGACAGGTTCTTTACCACTAGTGCCACTGGGGAAGCCCCCAAGAAGATACATACACATATACGTTCAAGTAGATGTGTGTGTGTGTGTATACACACATATCTATCCGAACTTTCTTTACTAGAAAACAATAATGACAAAAAATTATGTAAAGAACAGAAAGGACAGTGATCTTCTAGACTTTCAAGTGTGCTACTCACTTGTATCAAGCCCCTTTGTAATACTCACGCCTTTGAATTTGACAAATAAATTGTATTCAGTCTGTTGGATTTCATGAATTCATATTCCCCCTGAGTTACAGGGATGGGGAATATGACTGAGATTTCCTGGGACGCTGCCAGGCAGAGATGGAGAATCTGACTGCGATTTCCTGGGACCCTGCCAGGATCCATCCCTTAATTTAATTTTCTTTGAAATTACATTTTATATGAATTAGATATGGGTTTCCAGTTCATTTCAGGACCCTAAGATGGGTGGGCAGAGTCGCTTCTTAGTAAATAGGCGCCATCATGAGAAGTCTCCCCAGTGGAACACAATGCAGCTGTTTTCAGGGAGTTGAAATCACAGGTCTGAACAGGTAGCCCTGCAGATAATTTCCAGATTCAATTATATTCTTTGCCGAGGTAAATACACACACCCCAAAGAGGTAGTTTCAGTTGTGGGCGTCAAATGAAACCTGAAGTATATTGAGCGTTACTGATTTCCTTTGACTTGAATTCAGGAAGAGTTTGAATTATTTCAAGGCCAAAGGACAACTCGGATGGTCCAACCCTTGGCTCTCAGTCACCTTCAACTTTGCCTGCATCCAGCCATCACCATGTGGCTTCTACACCTGTCTTGTACACCTCCTACTTCTGTGTGTCATCTACCTGCAATCTCATCTCACGGCTGATGGCAGGTGATTGCTTCTCCTCTCTTCACTGCACTTACAGTCCTGTTGGACTGGAGGAAACAACGAGCTTGATTAAACTCTGAAAAGTGGTTTTGGTCTGTTTGCTTTCGGCACCAAATAAGTAAGTAAATAATACCTAAAAAACAGCCATCATGACCTCTCGGCATAGACGTGTCCTACATAGTCATTTTCATGGCATTATATTGGTGTCCTAAAGCATTCTGAATGCAGCGTGGACAGTAAAGCAATCATGGAACAGTTAGCTCATTGCAAAAGGCCTTGGCCTGCAGAGACTGCTCCTGCTGGGAGTCACCTAAAAGGGCCCCCAGGCTGCAAAAAGGCCCCCCACACAGAAGAAGCCCACTGGGCAAATACCTCCTTGCTTCAGGGCTAATCCCAGCCAGGCAGCTCATAAACACCATTAGTAAAGCCTACTGCTGAGTTATTATGCAGCAGAAGGATGCTTGAAATGGCTGGTTGGCATTGTTGTTTTATTTCTCCTTTGCCTGGGTCAAAGTGGCGCATTCACTTGAAAAGATCAAGCAATTTCAACTTCTTGATTGTTGCAGAGAATGAGACATATATACAAATTTATTATCGGTTGTGTTTTCCCAAATCTCCAATGTGTTGATAACTCAGCTAGCTAAGCACAAATGAAGACAGCAGAATTAAATTATCTCTAGTAGCATCTTTTCCAAGATTGGAACCAATAACCAAAATGAGGGATTTTATTCACTAAACTGTACAGACAGTCAAGTTACATTTTGTGAGAGATTAAGGAACACATGCAATTATTTTGGTCAGGAGACACTAAATTAATTTTTCTTACCACTTAGCTCTACTTTGTAGATTTATCTTTTTTCAAAAAAAAAATTAACATTCTTTCTCTACCACCATCCCACCTTATCTATTCTTCAAAGTCATTAAGAGTAGAGATTTTGAAATAGCAATTGAGAGATGCAGGCGACAAAACTAGGCCAACAGTTGATTTAAAAAATATAGTTCACTTTTTTTACTGCGTTACGGGTATACTCTTCAAACAAGAGAACCTATCCCTTGTCAACATACCCTTCTGTCACCTGAGTCGGGACATGAATCTCTGAAGATTGAAACAGAACATCGAAGATGTGTGTTTCAGCTTTGCTTCACTTTTCAGGTGAGAAAAAGTTTCTGAAGAAGTGACCCACCCAGTAATTTCCAAATTGCCACATTCACTGAGGCTCCTTGGTGTTGATGACGCTAAACCACTCCTGCTGAACCGCAGTTTGAGCTGTATTCTTTACGAGGTCAGATGGGATGAACTCTCAGTGGTAGTTGCTGACCTCTGATTCAGGCCATCTTGCAGCCGCCTTTCCGGAATGAGAGCATCCTTGATAGCTTTGTTCTTTCCTTGTGTAGAACTTGAAAAGCCAAGGAACTTCCTAGAGGGATGGGTGCCAGTGAGCCGATGGGGCTTGTTGCTAGAATGAATCTTTAACTCGATTGGCTTTCTGCTTCCATAATCATCAATCCTCCCCTGGAATTGTATTCACATTTTATGAACTCTCTGTCTCATCGGCTCCTTTGATCTGCAAACATTGTCTTCCAGTTGGGTATTTGCTGGCCTCCCAACTCATCAGTGCCTGAGTCTACTAAATAATGTGCTACATAAGAACTTAGTGTTTCTCCAATAACAAAAGATAGATCTGAATGCTTCAGTGCACCATGAAGGCTGTTGAAAACCATCAATCTTGCTGGCTCTTGTAGAGGTCAAGAGACGGCAGGGCCAGCTGGCCAATCAATTAACCACAAAATTCAGTTTGGAGCTTAAGAAAAGCTGTCCTGTGTTATTCTTTCCAGCAGCAAAACTGTCAATATTACAGCAGGTTGTAGAGAAAGAACAAAGGAAAAGAGGGGAGCTACTATCATGAGCAGCAAATCCTCTAATCAGTGGTAATTCTCATGTGTTCGCAAAAGGAGTCAGTGCTACAGAACCTATAGCTTCTTGAATCAAAGTGAACATAGAAAATATTTTATCAAACCTTCTGGAAACAAAATTGCATGGTGTCCACCCAAACAAGTTTATGCTTAACATTCAGCACGGTTATCAGGATTGTTTCCATTTAAGTCAGAAAGAAACGCTCTGTTTACCCTCCTGGAGTAAAAGCTTTCTATAATTGTATAGGATCAATTGCACCCAGAATGCCTGTGAGTATACCAAGGAGAAAAATAAGTTAATTAATAGGTACCTTGTGAAAGGTGATAGTATCCGTGGGGGAGGACCCCTACAGAGTGAACTGTTTCTTTCACATATGACCTTCTGCTCTATCAGTTTCAACCCTAGAATATTCCATACACACCTTGCTCTTATTCTTCAGGTAATTGGTCCTTTGTTCCTCCAGCTGTCCTTGAGAATACAGATATAGACATCTTCTCTAACAGATTTTCTTTTTCTTTTTACAATTTCTGTCACATATATCTTTTTTAATTTTTTAAAATTAAAAAAAAATTTTGTTTTCATTTTTTGGCCACATCTTGAGGCTTGTGGGATATTAGTTTCCTGACCAGGGATTCAACCTGGGCCTTGGCAGCAAAAGTGCTGAGTTCTGATCCCTGGACCACCAAGGAATTCCCTGTCACATATGATTTAAAATCAGTTTCCATTTCCTTCACACCTACATAATCAGACACTTGGTACTGTTTCCACGTTTGATACTATCAGTTTAATTTTTACTCATCTTCAATGAGATAGGTCTATTTGACTTCATTTTTTAGAACAGAGACAAAAACTCAGTGTGCTGAGTTAGTTGAGACAAACCACTTAAAGTGCCTAACTCAATGCCTGATCTATAAGGGTCAATAAACGTTCTGATATTAATGACTATTATTTTTAATAATTTAACTTGCCTAAGATCATGTCACTTGTGAGTGACAGAGCCAAAAATTGGATGTAAATTAATTTAACACCTAAGCCTCATATTTTTGCCCCTTTACCCTACTTCTTAAGTTAGAAATATATCCATTCTTAAAAGAGGACTGATCTCAAAGTGAAAACACGGAAGGAGGGTATGAGAAGGGACTTTCTAAAGGGAGAGTCAAGCAGTGGTACCCAGGAACCTTTGGAACAATGGAAGGAGGCAGGGTAGCAGATACAGACTCTTGGGGCTTTTTGACAAGGTGGTGAGTAAGGTCCAGGAAGCAGGCTGGGAAAATCAGTGCCAAAATCTTAAAGATGATGGATTTCTAGAGGAAGAAACATTATTACCTGTAAGTCTTCTTGGCATTAATACTCTGTAATGAAAGAAAGGGAAAGTTGCTCAGTCACGTCCAACTCTTTGCAACCCCATGGACTATACAGTCCATGGAATTCTCCAGGCCAGAATACTNGAGAAGGGGACGACAGAGGAAGAGATGGCTGGATGGCATCACTGACTTGATGGGCGTGAGTCTGAGTGATCTCCGGAAGTTGGTGATGGACAGGCAGGCCTGGTGTGCGATTCATGGGGTCGCAGAGAGTCAGACACGACTGAGCGACTGAACTGAACTGAACTGGGATTAGAAAGAAGGAAGGAGGGAAGGAAGGAAGACAACCTTAAGATCTTTGGTTAAAATGTTCTCCATTTTCAATTTAATACTCGATGCTGTTAGAAACTACCTTTCTCTCATGTTCTAGGAGTGACAGAAATTACCACATTTAATTTAACGGCTTTAAAATGTATTTTATAAAGAGTAGTTAATTTCTGTGCTGAGTTTTAGTGACATCATTAACTTTTATTTCCATAAACTCAAATGAATTGAAAAAAGGCATCGTTTGAGGGAATTTACATAAGAACAATGCTTCTAATGAGGGTTCTCCGTTCTGAATAATGGAGCTCTGGGTGTGCTGTTCTGGGACACAGCGCAAGCTTTGCTGTGTTTGGCGTGGCCAGGGGGCGTGGTGGCGTTTCTTCCCTCCCCTTGAGCCCATGGAGGGAGGGGAGTACAAAGACAGTGTATTCTGGAGTCGGCAGAGTCAGCTTTCAAATCAGGGGCTCAATGCTTCCTAGTGACATGACTCTAAGAAAGCGTCCAAACCTTTCTGAGCCTCGTTATTCTCACCTGTTAGATGAAAATAAGAGTCTGTTGTGAAGAGATTTTCAAATCACTTATGTGAAACATCTAGGCTTATATTTCTGGGGATTGTGCACTTGCCACCTTTATTTTGCAGTCCATGTAAATGGCATGACCATTTACGTTTTATCTATGCAAATGGTTTCCAGGAACACTGATTCAGGGTATAATTTTACATGGAATGGGCTAACAAATGGCAGCCCTGGTGGAGTAAACACCCGGAACAATCCTGTCGTTGAAAGCAGCTAAATATGCTTGGAGAGTTCTAGGTCAGTCCCTGAAAACAGGATAAGGGACTTGAGGAAACTTTCAGAGAGATTTATGGGGAAAATGTCAAATTTAAAATATTAATAATTAAAAATTCAACAGATGAAGTAATTTGCTGAGAAAATGTTAGTAGGAAGAACTTGCAGTTTAGAATCTGCTGAAAGAATCGGTTAACAAGAAGCCAGAGATAAAGAACTAAGCTGAGGAAGGCAAAGCGACTGATAGGACACGTAAGAGAAAGTGGAAGACGTAGAGAAGAGGGCAAGAAGGCCCAACATAGACTGAAATGAGGAAGAGACAGCATTTGCAAAAAGATGCTACTTAATTTGTCATGTAATCCAGGGAATTAAAGTTTGGCCTTTTTGTAAATCTGTTTCTTCCTTCTTTCAGTATTATACTAGATGTATTTCTTGCTATTTTATAGGTTGTGAGTAATGAACTATTAAAAACAGCAGACAGATTTAGTGAAAAAGGATTATACTGATTATTTTACATTTTAAATCAATTTTTTTCCTGTGTATAAATATTAAAACCTCTGATTTCCATTTTTAAGTTTTTGGACAGATTTTTATAAAAATAACATCTTCTGTATATATTTTAATGCATCAGTAGAGTGTGTCTTTTCATGGAGAAATGGTTTAAGGATTTCCAATCTTTGTTTCAAGCAAAGTCTGGAATATGAATATGTAATAGGCATATTTAGAATCAGATTATATAAGTTCTATTTGTATTAAAAGAACTGATCTCAAGCTCCACGTGAAGTAGATTCAATAGTCCTGGTCTTTGCATTTAAAAATTACTCTCACTTTAACCCTTCGATCTGTTCAGCTTATAGGCCAGAAAATATTTAATCTGCAAATAAAAGACCAGTGCTAAGACTAACTCTTAGCATATAGTTGGTATTTAGTAAATACATGATAGAGTGTATTTAATTAACTGAATTAATAACTATTATAAATTATTTTCAAGTTTTAGGAGACTGATTGAAAGAAAAAATGAAATCAAATTAGATTTTACTTTTGTTTGAATTTGCTATTTTCTTAAATGGATTAGTCATCATTTGTCACCATTTCTGCTGTTAAGTACACACTCTGGTGCAGAGTGATAAAGAAAGTGATTAAAAGTTGTTTTTCAGTATTTCTTGCCCATTAAAAATTGATCTTTACATAGTTTCTTTCTCGGAAGCTCTTTTTCCTGTGGCCTTTCCTCTGCAGAACCCTCTCCAGTCCCCACAAGCAAGTCTTTTAGATTTGAAAAACCCAGCTTAAAACATCTGCAGGAAGACTCTGGTAAAGGACTTGTTGAGACTTGACCACCGTTTACGGGAATCTGTAGGCAAAACGCTCTTTGTGTCTAGAATCTGAGTACAGCACAGGACTAACAGAGCGGGGCAGGCCCACTGACCATCTGGCCCATTCTGTCCTCCTGTAGTGGGGTCAGCAAAGCAGCTCTGCCCCAGCAGCTCCAGTCTTTGCAAGCACTTGCCCTGTCTTGGAATGCCTCCCTCCAGCAGAACCTGCCAAAGCCCTGCTGACCTTCTGTGGCTCAGCTAAAATACTGCCTGCAACAGGCAGCTTTCCCAGAACACTTTTAACTAAACTCCCACTAGAAAACGTGCTGTCTTTCGTAAAATAAAAACCTCTGTGACTAATCTTGACAACCAGAGGGTAAAGAATTGTTCTAAGGTGCTATGTTCCTGAGCGACTTTCCCAACAGGACTGAGCACGATGTGATTTTTTATTTTTAATAAAAGCAATGGACCATCTTGTATTTATTTTCCTTCCCGCTTGCCTCGTCTGGCTTACTCTTGCTGCCCTGATATTATATCTCCTGTTCAGTTCAGTTCAGTACCTCCGTCATGTTTGACTCTTTGCGACCCCATGGACTGCAGCATGCCACGCTTCCCTGTCCTTCACCACCTCCTATTAAGCCTTCATATATTAAAAAAAAAAACAAAAAAAAAAACAAGCAAACAGTAAGCAGGGGCAGGGGGGGTGCATTTTACTGTAATTTTGCTGTAAAATGGATATATACAATATCAGCACTGAATGTCATCATCTATTTCAGTTACCACTTATCAATTCCTTGCCTTTCTTGCAGTAATTCTAAGCTAAAGTCCTATCTCACCCATGTTCTTGTCTCTTACAGGGCTAGCTTTATGTGTAGAATCCGCTTGATTTGTAAATTTTAAATGAAAAAATTGCCATCCCTTCTTCTACTTCGTAGACCAAAACAATGTGTCCCAACAGACTTCAAGATAGTTATCGTTCTTTCAAATCTCTCCATTGATTTATGTGAATTCAGCATCTTTGTCCTCTGAAAAGAGAGCCTGAGGAAAGTCAGCTGAGGTCTTGGGACATGCACAGAAATTAGACCCCAGAGTTATGCAAGGTGAGATGGCTACAGAAACAGCCACGTTTCGAGAAAAGTTCACAAGCTTAGCTCCAAGGACAACAAGCACTGTGCCTTCCTCCTGGGTTCCTAATCATTTTGTGTTTAGCTTGACTCCTTCAGTCTTCAACATCAAGCTCTTCAGTAACTTGGCTCCTTCTGCAGATATCACACTGAAAATAATGGACCTTGGGAAAAAAAATCTTGGCACAGAGTTGTTTCTTTTTAAACATTTTCGATCAGATGTAGGATTTTATAGTCATATTGTTTGTGAAATGCCTTTTCTGTACGTTTTTATCATGGCAGTGTTTATGTTGCATGTCTAATTAGCTTCAACATACCAGATGAATTGTTTAAACCCGTCTGGCATGCTATAATTTTTCAAAGTTCCTCATCTGCTAAGAAAAAAAATATATTTGCAAAGGTTTTAGATTTCAGGACTCACAAGTCTATGATGGATCCTGTTCACCATAAGAAACATTTCAAGGGGGACAGAGGGTTGAGCCATTTGCCAGGATAGCCGTTAGGAGAGAATATGAGGCCCCAAAACATTAACAATTCTAATTTGAGGATTGGTGCCAAAATCATCACTTCTCCCCCCAACTTCCAGACACCCCCCAAAATTAAAGGAAACAAAATATCAAGCTGAGAAGTTTCTCACCATTACCAGCACTAGATATGCTGGGGAGAAGGAAAGCCAGAGAAAATTGTGGACTTCGAGGAGAAAGAATAGGATGCAGGATTAGGGTGAAAAGATGGTGAGTTTGGAGAAGAGGAGGGAGTGAAGCCAATAAAGAGAAAAGCAAGGGGTCTAAAGGATGGGGTCCCACCAAAGGCAAGTAGTCAGCCTCTTGGGTCCTGCATATGGAGGTTCCACTAAACTCAATCAAAAATATTTGGGGAAAAAAATCCAGAAAGTTCCAAAAAGCAAAACTTGAATTTACATTGCACCAGCAACTATTTACATAGCACTTACATTGTACTAGGTACAATAAGTAATCTAGAGATGATTCAAATTATATGGAGGATGTACTGCTTGTAAGCACACATCGTACCATTTTATGTAAGGCACTTGAGCTTCAGAGATTCTGTGTCCCTGAGGGTCCTGGAGCTGATCCCCTGTGCACACCAAGGGATGTCTATGGTGCATGTTCCTCAGTTTGACACAGCCGTCCATTCTGACTCATCACACTGTCTCAACACATTAAACCCTACTGGTGCTCAACTGCAAAAACAAACAAACAGACCCTGCCTGTGGAAGGAACCTTAAAGATGGCCCAATGCAGATTCTCCTCTTTCACTCTCCAGAAAAGGTGTCTGTCTCTTTCTTCTTTTAAACTCTTCCAGAACCCAGGTGAGAAATCTTTTCTGTACCAAGATGCTCTTAACCATGGGAGACAGTATCCTTGTTGTTTAATAGCACCAGTTACTATAATTATAAACAGTAATAGCACATTTGTGTAGCAGTTTACCATTTTGTGTTTTTGTATTACTGCATTTGAATGTCACAGCAGTCCTAAGGGATCAGGTGGGAAATTTTAGACTCAACTTGACAATTAATAAAACTCATCATTCAAGAATTATGTGACTTTCCCATATTAACACATATAATAATAGCAGAAACTAGCATTTATAGTGCCTTTATGTATGGGCTTCCCTTGTGGCTCAGCTGGTAAAGAATCCGCCTGCAATGTGGGAGACCCGGGTTCAATACCTGGGTTGGGAAGATGCCCTGGAGAAGGGAAAGGCTACCCACTCCAGTATTCTGGCCTGGAGAATCCCATGCTCAGTCCATGAGGTTGCAAATAGTCAGAGACGATTGAACAACTTCACTTCACTTCACTTATAGTGTGCTGGGCAGTATGCTCAGGTGCTTTACCTACATTATCCCATTTAATCCTTGCAAAAATACTTGACAAGAACTTTTTTATCCTCTTATGACAGATGATGACATTAAAAGTTAGGGATGTAAAGAAATTCACCCAAAGACTCACTGGCAATAAGTATAATACTGAGTACTTATTTCAGGTTTGTCTGTCTAGTGTTCTAAGTCACAGTATTATGGTTATTTCATCAAATCTTACATGATGTCACAGAAAGACATGTCATTATTTTATGTACCTAAGAAAAAACACTGGCAATTAAATTATGGTGCTATGCTTTCTTATCATTTAGAACTTTTAATTTATTGAAAGAGTTCTTTTAGACTTAATTTAGACATAGATTCTTATCATATATCACTTTTAACCACATGTAAAGGGGAAAGAATCAGTGAAATAAATTGATCTAAATGTTTCTGAACGTCTCTAAACTTAAGAATGGCACTTTATACTTTCCAACTCAGAATCACCATTTGTCTCTCCAAGAACGTCAACAACAATGCAAATATTAACCCCTTATTGGTCACGTCATTTGTAAATATTTTCTCCCAGTCAGCAGATTATCTTTGTGTTTTGTCCATGGTTTCCTCTGTTATGCAAAAGCTTTTAAGTTTAATACGGTCCCGTTTGTTTATTTTTGCTTTTATTTCAATTACTCAGGAGACAAATTCAAAAGAAAAATATTGCTGTGATTTATGTAAAAAGACTGTCCTGTCTATGTTTTCCTCTAGGAGTTTTATAGTCTGCAGTCTTACATTTAGGTCTTTAACTCATTTTGAGTTTATTTTTACATATGGTGTTAGAGAATCTTCTAATTTATAGCTGTCCAGTTTTCCCAGCACCACTTGTTGAAGAGACTGTCTTTTATCCATTTTATGTTCTTGCCTCCTCTGTTGTGCGTTAATTGAATATAAGTGTGAGGGGTTTGGAGGGGGGGCTTTCTCTTCTGCTCCACTGATCGGTGTGTCTGTTTTTGTGCCAGTGCCGTGCTGCAGCTCTGTAGGGTGGTCTGAAGGCAGGTAATGTGGTTCCTCCAGCTCCACTCTTCTTTCTCAGCATTGTTTTAGCCATACCAGGTCTTTCGTGTTCCCATACACATTTTAAAATTATTTGTTCTAGTTCTGTGACAAAAATGCCATTGGTGTTTTTTTTGATAGGGATTGCACTGAACCTGTAGCTTGTCTTAAATCTGTAAATGGCCTTGGGTGCCATGCTCATGTTAACAGTATTGATTCTTCCAGTCTAAGAGCATGGGACATCTTTCTACCTGCTGCTGTGCCGTCTTCAGTTTCTTTCATCAGTGTCTTATAGTTTTTGGAGTATAGGTCTTTTGCTTCCTTAGATAGGTTTACTCCTAGACACTTTATTCTTTTGATTTAGTGGTAAATGGGATTGTTTCCTTAATTTCTCTTTCTGCTACTTAGTGTAAATAAATTCAACAGATTTCTCTATGTTAATTTTGTGTCCTGCAACNTTTTTGGAGTATAGGTCTTTTGCTTCCTTAGATAGGTTTACTCCTAGACACTTTATTCTTTTGATTTAGTGGTAAATGGGATTGTTTCCTTAATTTCTCTTTCTGCTACTTAGTGTAAATAAATTCAACAGATTTCTCTATGTTAATTTTGTGTCCTGCAACTTTACCAAGTTCATGGGTGAGCTCTAGTAGCTTACTGGTAGCATCTTTAGGATTTTCTATGTATAATATCATGTTATCTAGCATCCTTGTCTTGTTCCTGATCCTAGAGGAAATGGACAGAGGAGCCTGGTAGGCTGCAGTCCATGGGGTCGCTAAGATTTAGACACAACTGAGCGACTTCACTTTCTCTCTTCACNGGGTGAGCTCTAGTAGCTTACTGGTAGCATCTTTAGGATTTTCTATGTATAATATCATGTTATCTAGCATCCTTGTCTTGTTCCTGATCCTAGAGGAAATGGACAGAGGAGCCTGGTAGGCTGCAGTCCATGGGGTCGCTAAGATTTAGACACAACTGAGTGACTTCACTTTCTCTTTTCACTTTCATGCATTGGAGAAGGAAATGGCAACTCACTCCAGTGTTCTTGCCTGGAGAATCTCAGGGACAGGGGAGCCCGGTGGGCTGCCGTCTCTGGGGTCGCACAGAGTCAGACACGACTGAAGTGACTTAGCAGCAGCAGAGGAAATGCTTTCAGCTTTTCTACAATTGAGAATGCTGTTAGTTGTAGGTTTGTCATATATGCCCTTTATTATGTTGAAGTATGTTTCCTCTGGGGCTTCCCCAGTGTCTCAGCGGTACAGAATCTGCCTACAGTGTAGGAGCTGCAGGAAATGTGGGTTCAATCCCTGGGTTGGGAAGGTCCCCTGAAGAAAGGAATAGCAACCCATTCCAGTATTTTTGCTTGGAGAATCCCACGGTCAGAGGAGTCTAGTGCGCCATAGGGCCGCAAAGAGTCAGACATGACTGAAGCATCTTAGCACACAGCATGTTTCCTGTATCCCCATTTTCTGGAGAGTCTCTTTTTAAAATCATAAACGGGTGTTGAATTTTATCAAAAGCTTTTTCTGCATCTGTTGACATCAGTTCAGCCGCTCAGTTGTGTCTGACTCTTTGTGACCCCATGGACGGCAGCATTCCAGGCCTCCCTGTCTATCACCAACTCCCAGAGCCTGCTCAGACTCATGTCCATCAACTCGGTGATACCTTCCCACCATCTGTCCTCTGTTGCCCCCTTCTCCTCCTGCCCTCAACCTTTCCCAGCGTCAGGGTCTTTTCAAATGAGTCAGCTCTTCACATCAGGTGCCCAAAGTATTGAAGTCTCAGCTTCAGCATCAGTCCTTCCAATGAATATTCATAACTGATTTCCTTCAGGATTGACTGGTTTGATCTCTTTGCAGTCCAAGGAACTCTCAAGAGTCATGTTTATTGACAGCATCATATGATTTTTATCCATATGTTTGTTAATGTGATATATTACATTGATTAATTTGCACATATTGAAAGCTCCTACATCCTTAAGATAAATCCCACTTGATCATGTTGTAAATCGTTTTCATGAATTGAATTTACTAGTATTTTGTGGAGAATTTTGTGTCTATCTTAATCAGTGATATTAGCCTGTAATTAAAAAAAAAATTCAGCGGCATATAGCTAGACAGTGCCCTCTGCTAACCAGCACCAGGGTTCCTGGGTTTACGCACCATGAGATTAAACAAACAAACAAAAACTCAGTGGCGGTGGAGCACATCTCAAAGAGTCTACGCTTCTGCTGTGAGGATTTTTTCCAGGCTTCTGGTGCTCACTCTGAAAGTTTTGAGATACATATAGGCAATGATAGTCACCTCACAGAAGCACTTTGAGGACAGGAATTGCAAGCAGAAATAATGGAAAAGGAAAAAGTATGTGGTTTCGTATCAGTGACGCCTAGTTTACAACCTTTACGGTTTACGGCAGAGCTGAGAATAAATCCCAGGTCTCCAATAAGTCTCTTAAGTTATCCAGAAAAATCACTCTAAATTTAAAAGTTTGCCTTTAAAAAAAAATTATGCCCATTTTTAAAGATCTTGTTTTCTATAACTGTATATAATTCATAGTTTTCTTTCTTTTATATACAGAAGTCTTTTAAGAAAGATGTCATGGAGATGTGATGAATGGAGATGCAGTGAATGGAGATGCAATGAAGAGACTTTTGATAGACACACACACACACACACACACACACACTTCCAAATAAAAAGCTATCAGAAAGAACGTGTGTGAGAGAGAAGGAGAGAGAGAGTCGGGAGGGACAGGGGAGGGCTGGGCAGAGATCATTTACGCTGAAACATTTAAGAAAAATGAATATAAAATGTCATCAATATGTTGATCCAGCTGTGAAGTTAATTAAATATTACAGTCCTGGTTGAACAAAAACAAAAGCTGAGATTTCCTGGGGAGTACTGTTTTTGTTTAAAAGGAAAAAAAAAAAGACATTTTGCCATAATTTAAGAGAGCATTCCTTTCTTGCAGCAATTCCTGTCAATCCTGCGTTTTACTCTTTATTTTCATATTTTCTGTCTACTTGCAACAATAGAGGAGTAAACCAGTTGTCCAACAATTGATTTACTGAACGTCTTTGGTTACCAGCACTGTACAAATCATTAGTTCAGTGAAAACTGTTGCTCATAATAAAAATCAGGAGATTTGGTAGCATCTGAACTTTTTTCTGAGCCAATAAAGAAGTATTAAATGACATTTTAATAGATTTTAGAAGCATATACTGTGGATCTTTTAACTGGTCAGAAATGCAAAAGTTCATTTGTGATTGCTAGACTACCATTGGAACATGATGAAGACACAGACAGAGTCAGTCTGCCTGGTGTCAGTATAGGTTTGACTATTTATGAGGTGTCACCTGGGTTACTTCCTGGGTTGGCTTTTCTGTCCCTCTGGTCTTCAAGAAAAATCCAAGTACCTTCTTAAAAGTTTTAAGAATTAAATGAGCTAATAACATGTAAAGTGCAGGGAGCTGGCACTCACAGGTATTAGCTAGGATGATAATGTGACCCTACATGTGGTTAATCTTTGTCAACAAAAAATTTTATTTCTGTGAAAACTTGATTATTTGTTCTTCCCAATGACAGAACATTCTATTCATACTTGAAGGGGAAAGCAGGCTATGAATCCACACTGGATTAGAATTGACTCCTTTTTACTGGATTTATGGGTTTTTTTTACAGTCATCATAGTTATCATAGAAGTATCAGAGTGTAGCTAGGGATGGATTCAGCCTTAATCATCACTGCTCTTTCTTGAGTCTGAATCATAAAACCATTCTCACATCTGAAGCTTTCTTGCTATTACACAGATTTTCCCCCTTAAGTGAATTTTCATCCTATGAATTTTAAAGATACTATAGGAAGATTAAACTCTATTTTGGGATAAGTTCAGTTCATTTGCTCAGTTGTGTCCAGCTTTTTGCGACCCCAAGGACTGTAGCACACCAGGATGCTATGACTTAAAAAGAAGATAGTGAAAATTCGGGGCGGACATGAGAAATGTCCTACCCAGTCCATCATTGTTTTCCTATTAATAGTCTAAGCTTTATGGATCTGGAAGCATGTTTCCTAATCCTCTAAAGCAGCATTGTCTAGCAAAGCTGCCACGATGGAAATCATTTTTGCACCATCTGATATAGTAGCCACTAGCTACGTATGTTGTTGAGCACTCACAGAATAGCCAGTGCAGCTGGAGAGCTGAATTCTTAACTCTAATTAATTTTAACTTAAATAGATACCTATGGTCTGTGACTACCATATTGGACAACACCGTTCTAAAGCCTCCTTCTTCATGTCATTTCTATTTCCTTGGGAACTGCAGACACAGTCACACATATCCAGACATCTGAGTTTTAGAAAAAAGTAAACATCCATTCACTAGCTGAAAACACAGAAGTAAGTAGGAAAACTTAAAATGGCAAATATTAGCCTGAGCTGCAAATGATTCTTAGTGATGTCAACACTGAGGATATGCTGAGCTAGGCTGCAACTTTCACCTAAACAACTGTGCATGAAATAAGACAGGAAAAGCAAATTACATTGATGTCAGTGAGAAGATATAGGTAAACAATAGGGAAAAGACAGCAAAGACTTTTTTAAAAGGCAAATACTACATTGCATCTTTCTTTTTTGAGACAGAGGGTATATGAAGCACAAATAAAAATGAAATAAAACAGAAAAAAGTAGACAGAAGAGCTGTAAGGACATACCAATCTCAGACCATTTACAAGGGGAAAAGCTCAATTTAAGACAGACTCCAGAGAACGTCACACTATCTGTAGTGGCAGGAAGCTTTATCCAAAAGGCGTATTGGAGGCTCTATTGAATATAGCAAGGGCAGATTGAACTACAGAATTGATCCTTATGGAAAGCTACGACCAAGACATAAGTGGATAAGCTGTTGTCTTTATCCATGCTTCTATAAATGATTACATCTCCTTAGTTTTCAATCAGGAGATGGCTGTATAAAAATTCACATGTGGTCCCTCCTTGGATGAGTTTAGGACTTAATTGTGAAAACTGTGCTCAGTGTTTAACTGGAGCATCCACATTATATTTTGGAAGACACAGCCCATAGAGTGAGTGTGTTGGATAGGTTCGTTTCATAAATAGCTGGCTTTCTAGATTATTGGATTACTGCATGAAAATACAATGCATGACTAATTAAATGGCAATGATTGAGATAGCCATAGAGGGCCACAGAAGAAGAAGTAGCACAAAGCTGAATGTAGTCTGTGTCTCCTGCCTCCAGTGAATAGTACATACGATGGGCAGTGACCTGAACTGGGCAAGATGATACTTTAATAGAGGTGATGGGACAGGATTTCAGTGATGAAGGAAGAGAGCATTTAGGATGAAGAGAGAGGGCCTCCATGGCTATGAATTTGGGTTCAGGGAATACTGGGGCAGTGATTGGTGGTATCCTTAGCACATAGTTCAGTTTGGAGGTAGACAGATATATATTGGGTGAGTTAGTTTGGGTTGACATCATTAATGGTATTCAATACCAAGCAGATTTCTCAAGAGCACAAAAGAGCCAGAAATTTCATTGCACCCAAGGTGTTGAAAAAGGAAAANATTGGTGGTATCCTTAGCACATAGTTCAGTTTGGAGGTAGACAGATATATATTGGGTGAGTTAGTTTGGGTTGACATCATTAATGGTATTCAATACCAAGCAGATTTCTCAAGAGCACAAAAGAGCCAGAAATTTCATTGCACCCAAGGTGTTGAAAAAGGAAAAAAGTATTACCTAGGAAAGAGCAGATGGATGTCAAACTCTGTAATCATTGAGGTGCTTAGACATTGCTTTCACATGAACGTACATTAGTCTCAGGGCTTTTAATATAGACTGAAAGCCCTATTTAGCCCAGACACTAAATATTTCTATTATTTAAAAGAATACTTCACTGTGACTGAGTAGTATTTAAAAGAATGGGATATACAGCCAAAGAAAACAAGCTTTAAGAACTTAAAATTCAAGGAATTTTGCATGCAACTAGAATGCTTATAATTTCTCACATAGGGTACATTTTCTGTTTCAATAGTGAAATGAGATTTCAATAAAGAAGTATGATTTCTGTCCCCTTCTCCATGCCTTTAAAAAGCTTGGTAATGCTGAAATTCAGAAATACTNCTCAAGCAGTAAAGAATCTGCCTGCAGTACAAGAGACTCAGGACATGCAAGTTTGATCCCTGGGTCGGGAAGATCCCCTGGAGGAGGATATGGCAACCCACTCCAGTATTCTTGCCTGGAGAATCCCATGGACAGAGAAGCCTGGTTGGCTTACAGTCCATGGGGTTTCAAAGAGTCACGTATGACTGAACACACATGCACCTCAGCATAGAAGAGAAACCTCATGGGAGAGAGTGGAAGCTGAGGTTCCTGGAATCTGCCTTCAAATATAACCAGTCTCTTCAACTTCCAGAAAAAAATTCTTCCTACCACAGTCATTACTCAATGCAGAGATTCCAAGAAGTTCCCAGAATGCTTTGAGAAATGGACAATATTGTTAGAATCCTTATAGAATACTCAAGATCCCAGGTAGCACTAGTGGTAAGGAACCTGTCTATCAATGTAGGAGACATAAGAAGCAGGTTCAATCCCTGGGTCAGGAGGATACCCTGGAGAAGGAAATGGAAACCCACTCCACTATTCTTGCCTGGGAAATCCCTTGGACAGAGGAGCTTGGAGAACTACAGTCTATGGGGTTGCAAAGAGACGGACACAACTGAGTGACTGAGCATGTGTGCAAGATAACTATGCTAAATGAAACTGCAATTTTAATCTCACATTATTATTCTATCTAAGTATGGGAAGAACATGTCTGTGTTCATTAAAACATGGGTGCTGTCCTTTGTGCAAATGTACAGGAATACATTACTATACATATATGTGGTAAGTAAATAAGAAAAGTATTAAGTGAAAAGACATCTCAATAGTATCATGTGCAGAGGTCAGGACACCAAGAGAGAATATGTAAGGAGGGGAGGTCAGGATGCTGTAAGCCTCAGGAAACCACACAAAAATGGGCCAGATTTCTCACTGGTCAACTACTTGGAGATTAAGGGATTAAGTGAATTAGATTGGGTCTAGAACCCAGGATTGCACTAGAACATAAAAGAACATACATTAAACGGGCTTCCCTGGTCGCTCACATGGTAAAGAATCTGCCTGCAGTGCAGGAGATCTGGGTTTGATCCCTGGGTTGGAAAGATCCTCTGGAGAGGGGAATGGTTATCTTCTTCAGTATTCCTGCCTGGAGAATGCCACGGGCAGAGGAACCTGGCGGGCTACAGTCCGAGGAGTCATAAAGAGCCAGACATGACTGAGTAACTAACACTTTCACTTTACATTACATAGTATATTATTCCCAGGTGGCACCAGTGGTAAAGACCTGCCTGCCAATGCCAGAGACAAAAGAGGCGCAGGTCAGGAAGATCCCCTTCAGGAGGGCATAGCAACCCACTCTAGTATTCTTACCTGGAGAATCCAAAGAACAGAGGAGCTTGGCAGGCTACAGTCCATGCGGTAGCAAAGAATACTAAGTTCTTCATTAACTTGTATCTTTCAAATGGCAGAAAGTCAAAACAAAGAGAGGGGGCACTATCAGAAATCCAAGTAGAAACTTCATAGTAACAGAACTGTCAGGGGAGGTTCATTAAATAAATAAGGACTCAGCCTTCCATCCTCACGAGATGACTCCCACCCACTTCCACTCAGGTCAGCAATTCTTTACAGTGTTGGAGTGCGACGGGGAGGATGGGGAATGAAACAAACAACAAAAATACTACTAAGATCCATGTTGCAAAGTACAAAACACACCTACAGATGTTCCATCTGAGCCTACAGAGTAGATACTATTATCCCGAACTAAAGGGAGAGAGACTTAGGATCAGAAAAGTCAAGACTTATTCAAGGTCACAAAAATAGGACTACAAAGAATATGGTCTTCCAACGATTCTGGTATACTTTATATTATTTCAGCAACAGAAAACCATGCAATTAAAAAAGCTGAATGTGCACTAAATATATTTCATTAAGGATTAGTATGAGGGCGTATAATTGATTTTCTGTTCTGCACAGCAGAAACTAATCCAACACTATAAAGCAACTATGGGTGCATCCAGTCTCTCAGTGTCTGACTGCGACCCTATGGACTACAGTGCACTGGGCTCCTCTGTCCATGGGACTTCCCGGACAAGAATGCTGAAGGGAGTTGCCATTTCCTTCTCCTGTGGATCTTCCTGATGCAGGGATGGAAACTACATCTTTTGCACCCGCTGCATTGGCAGGCAGATTATTTACCACTGTGTCACCAAAAATCAATTTAAAAATTGTATTATGATTCATGTGAAAACAATTATTAAAAAGTATTGATTTTTGTGTTGTTGGAATAAGTAGTCAATTTTTATACATATTTTTATGTTCTCAAAAAGGTTAGGTATTTTTTCCTTGTTGGGGTTAGCATTCTTCATATGTTCTTTTAAATATGCTTATTAATTATGTTGTTCAAATTTCATATATTCTTACTATTTTTTGGTAAGTATATGTGCTGTGTGCTTAGTTGCTTAGGCATGTCCAACTCTGCGACCCCACGGACTGGGGCCCACCAGGCTCCTCTGTCCATGGGGATTCTCCAGGCAACAGTACTGGAGTGGGCTGCCATGCCCTCCTCCAGGGGATCTTACCAACCCAGGGAACAAACGCAGATCTCCCACATTGCAGGTGGATTCTTTACTGTCTGAGTCACCAGGGAAGCCCAAGGATACTGGAGTGGGTAGCCTATCCCTTTTCCAGGGTATCTTCCCAACCTAGGAATCAAATCGGGGTCTCCTGCATTCCAGGCAGATTCTTTACCAGCTGAGTTCCAGGGAAGCCCTGGTAAGTATATAAGAATCTAATATAGCAATGGCTAAAAGTGTGTGAAAATTCCATATATAACAAAAATTTTATATAGTGTATAATTCCTTATATAAAAATTCTTCATATATTGTCAAATGTTAAAAAAGAAAGAAAAACAAGATTCGTAGGGGAAATAAAGAATGGAGGCCAAGAATTCCATGTCAGGATTTTTAGAAGTAACTTCCTATTCCTCTCGCTCTGTACCACCGTTTATTCTTCGATTAGCCATGTGGAAATTACAAGTGGGTTTTAGATCAGTGGAATCATCTGATGGGAGACCACCTGGGCACGCTCAGTCCTGTGGCCACAGGGGAGAGAGTGAGTACCCACCCCACCTTCCCCTACTGAAATTCAGGCAACGCTGATCATCCTCAGGTGTTCATGGGCGCTTACTACTAACTTACCCCTGTCCCCATCACTAGCCTTCCTTTCATACCTAGTCTCCAACTGTTTTGAATCAGGGTGGGCTAGAAGAGCCAAACAACTGTCTAAAAGTTAGAATTATAACTTAAATAACATTTTTTTTAAACTTATTTGGAGTTTTTGGAGCTGAGAAGTGGACTCAAGGAAAGATTTTAAGCAACAAAATCTTTTTTGTCCTTTGTTTTGGTTTCTTTTTAAAATTTATTTATTGACCACACTGCACAGCATGTGGGACCCTAGTAGCCCAGCCAAGAATTGAACCCATGCTTCCTGTAGTGGACGTATCAGCCACTGGACTGCCGGGGAAGCCCCCTGTTTGCTTTTTATTAAATCTAAGTAGCGTCTTACCTGGATCATCAGTTGTATGTAAAACAAGCACTTCTGAAGGAAATCTAGAAAGAAGAGTACTTCTCACTTGCTCAGTATAATGACTGATGGTGATTGATCTATCACAATCTTCTTATCAGAAAGTCAATTCAAAACAAGCCACCAAAAATGTAAATGTGATAAATTACGAAATGTAGGGGAAAACACAGACCCACTTAGGTTTGAGGAAAAGGGATTAGAAAATAGATTTTCTGAAATAAAAGAAAGCAGCTGGTCAGGTCAGCATGCTCTTCCATCTACTAAGCCATAGAGATAAAGAATCCAATTGATGCTGAAAAAGATAACTGGATAGAAGCAAAGATAAGTCCATCGATCTGAGTCAAACTGAAAGAGAATTAGTGCTCCCATGGAAATAAACAAGTCCTGACGGGAACTAGCTGCTTGTATGCGTCCAGGCAGAAATGGCTCCAAGTGCTGGTGACTTCTAAAGAAGACCCAGTAAGGGCAGGTAGACACTTGAGTTGCCAAAAACTCCTAAAGGATTAGGAGTAATAATAATAATAATAATAATAAAAAGATTAGCAGCAATATGGAGAAAAGTTAAATAGTGCATCAATCAAAACAGCAAGAATTCTAAAGTAATTAAAACTATACTTCATCTCTTTATGATTCTGCTTATTACAAATCAATAGATCCATTGTGGAGACACAGTCATAGAGGACAGACTTGCAGGCATAGAAGGGAAAGGAGACGGTAGGATGAACTGAGAAAGTAACATGGAGACGTATACATTGCCATATGCAAAATTAGATAGCTGGTAGAAATTTGCCATATGACTCAGGGAGTTCAAATCCAGTACTTTGTGACAACCTAGAGGGGTGGGATGGGGTGGGAGGTGGGAGGGAGGTTCAAGAGGGAAGGGACATACGTATACCTATGGCTGATTCACACTGATGTACGGCAGAAACCCACACAATATTGCAAAGCAGTTATCCCCCAATTAAAAATAAGTTTAAATTTAAAAAAATCAATAGACCCATTGTTAGGTACCACAGCTAGTATATCTTTCTAAAGGGTGGTGAGAACTATTTTTAAGCAGATGAAAGAGCAAATAGCTAAATTCTGACATGGAAATAAAGATGAAAGCAGAATGCAAGTATACTAAAGGTCATATCCCAAAGAGGGCAGCTCTCTGCTTTGTGGTCTGAATGATGGAGCCAAGAGGAATTTTTCTTTTCTTTATTTTTTTTTTAATTGTTGGATAACTGTTTTACAATGTTGTGTTAGTTTCTGCTGTATGCCAATGTGAATCAGCTCTAAGTCTACATATAGCCCCTCTCTCTGAAGCCTCCCTCCCACCTACCCCCAGCCCACCGCTCAAAGTCGTCACAAGGCTGGGATCCCTGTGTTATACAGAAGTTTCTTGCTGGCTGGCTATCTATTTTACGCACAGTTGGTCGTGTATATATGTCAATGCTAGTCTCTCAACTTGGCCCCCCCTCTCCGTCCCCTGTTGTCAAAAGGAGAATTTCACTGCTGAAACTAATGCTAAGATTTTGTGAATCTGTATATATGGAGATGCTAATTAGTGACAGCTTGGGAAGAGAAGGATGAATAGACTAATAGACGGACAACAGAAAAGTTGTTTGTCTGATTGTGGCTGAAAGTGGTTGAAAAAGCACAGAAAAGAACTTCCTAGAATGAATATATCGCTTTTTTTTTTTAATGAAATAAGGGAGATTTAAGTTATTCAGAAAAATGCAAACAGTAATTGGAAAGTTCAGTTAACCTGGATACTTCTGGCAAAATCATGGAAAGCTTTAATTCTGAGTGACGCAACACTGAGAATCCCCTTAAAGTTAAGGAGATTCAAGTAACAGTAGGGATTTTTTTTTCCCCCACTAATACCTATATTTATTTTCTTCCTTTCTTTTCAGTTTCCAATCTGTTACCATTCTATTTAACTTTCAAATGGGGATTTAAAAAAAAAACAAAAACTTGGAATCAAGATTTGGGCCTGGAAATATGGACTGAAAGGGTTTTTCTCAAGAACCAAAAGAGTTAACAACAGTTGACCCCGGGTTACAAACAGACAAAAGCGAGGAAGAAAAACAAGATTTATCCCTTAACGGGAGGCAGAGTGAACTCTCTAATTATCTTGTGTCCCTGTAACTTTCTAAGAGTAAGTGTCCCCCCACCAGCCCCCTGGTAGGAGGGTCATTTCTTGCGCCCTAACGGTTGGCTAAGTGTGTTGCTCCTGAGGAGACAATGAAGAGGGAAGGACTAGGGTTTAGGAGACAATCCCTGAGCATGACGTGCTATTTAGTAGGTTGTGTTTATGGCTTGCCTGTGGGTGGATGCCAAAGAGACAGCTTCCTGGAGGCTTCTGTCGGGTCCAGATGTTTATCATGGGGATTTTCAAAGTCTCTAAGAGGTACTATGTATCAGGCCACTTCAAGAAGAGGAGGGAAGAAGTCAGCCCTCCCGAAAGGCTGCCCTCCGTGAAAAGCTGGGGGGTGGGAGAAGCCAGGCCATAAAATCTTGGGTCCCCTTTCTAATGCCGTTGACCTTTCACACCACGCCGTTTCTGGCTTCCATAGCCTTCTGACGGTTTGCTCCTGTGACCCTTACTCACTTGTGCTTTAGATTTTCATTATTCCTACGGAGTGTGTAGTTTTCGCCTACACTGTATATCCACAAGGACCTAGGTTCGGCTTATCTTTATATCCACTTTAGCACAATACACGGCCTCTACTGGAAACTCACAAGGTGCTTTTCGAATGAATAAATGATTTCTAGGAATTGAGCTCTTTGAAAAAACTTCTCACTCATGGGAAGAAGTTGCCTTAGGCGGTGGCTGTTTGTTGGGCTCGAGGAGGCACTGATTCTCTCAGCATCTCTTATTGTAGGATTCAGTCAAGCAGGTGAGGGATGCACACTGGCAGGTTCAGGGCAACAGCCGAGGTCGACAGCACACGCGCATTTGGGTTGTAGGAGTAAGAAGGCGGTTGTAAAAGCGGGCAAGTTTTCTTCCTCATCACTTTGCCAAATAGCTGTTGAAATTCCGAGAACACAGAATATGGAACCACAGAGGCATATTCACTGTCTGGATACGGTAAGAGCTCAAGCTCCTTCTCTCCATTCTTTGTCTTTATGTCAGATTCATTCTAAAAAGATACAGCATATCTTTGTAAATTTTATATCTGAAAGATCTGTCTCTATGTGAAGCAAGGTCAAAATGGGGCTGAGTTAAAAAAACAATGAAGGAAGGTGGGAAGTGGGAGGGAGGTTCAGAAGGGAGAGACAAGTATACTTATGGCTGATTTATGTTGATGTATGGCAAAAACTAACACAATATTGTAAAGCAATTATCCTCTAATTAAAATAACAACAACAACAAAGGGATGGAAGTTCAAGGGCCTGGAGATGAATTCCCAAGAGGGCTTGCTCTATATACTTCTATTATTTAGTATTTAGTTTTCTTATCTATTATTAGTTATTGCTTCTGATCCATAGCAAACTAGGTTCCACAAGGAAATGGAGGGGAAAGAAGGTTGGTATTGTCAGGACACCATCTTCCAGGTCTTTAGACCTCATTGTCTAATACTCCTTGCAAAGAATTATAACATCACAGTTGGAAGAGATCTAAGGAACAATCCAGCTTATTTTTACAATCATTTTACTTTTGAAGAAATGAAAGCCTAGAGTATTTAGATTATTTCTTTATGTAATGTGACTGGTGTCTACACCAGAATCAGAACTTAGACATACATTCAGATGTAATTTTCAATGCCACCAAGGGATCATCCAGCCATTGGATTTTTTAAAAGTTGAAGTATCATTTAGTATCATCAGAGAAAATTTGGAATATATAGAAATATAGAGAAAAGTAGAAGTTTGGGCTTGACATGTACCCAGCTGTATTTAATACAGACAACCAGCAAGGACCTGCTGTACAGCACAGGGGACTCTGCTCAATATTTTGTAGTAATCTAAATCAGAATTTGAAGACGAATAGATACATGTATGTGTGTGTGTGTGTGTACACACACGGAAATAACTGTGTTGAACACCTGAAACTAACACATTATTAATTAGCTATGCTCCCTTATAAGAGAAAAAAATTTTTTAAATGACGTAAAGGTCCATCACCTTAATTACAGTTGATATCAGTTCCTTCTTGTATTGACACACTTTTACACATTTTTCTGTTTTTTCTTATACTCTTTATATTGTGATTTATTTCAATCAGTATTTCTCCCACCACAATTTCATAACTGTACAATATCAAAAGGAGCGTTTTTGCTACATTTTGTATAATCTTTTTCTTAATACTGGATATTGCCTCCATCTTTTTATTTATTTATTTTGACCATACTACACAGCACGTTGGATCTTAGTTCCTCTATCAGGGACTGAACCCACAACCCGTGCATTGGAAACTCAGAGCCTTAACTACCGGTCTGCCAGGGAAGTCCCATCTCCATCTTTCCCTGTTCATAAATAATAGTGCTCCTAAAAGATTAGAAAATTCCTTGTATGAGAAGATAATAGTCCTATAATAATCCTATATAAGTCCTATAATTCTTAGTTTTCCAGAAGAGTAATTGCTAGACTAGGAAGTACAAACATTTTGAAAAATCAGAATATATTTGTCCAAAAAGCTCAANGTCTGAATGATGGAGCCAAGAGGAATTTTTCTTTTCTTTATTTTTTTTTTAATTGTTGGATAACTGTTTTACAATGTTGTGTTAGTTTCTGCTGTATGCCAATGTGAATCAGCTCTAAGTCTACATATAGCCCCTCTCTCTGAAGCCTCCCTCCCACCTACCCCCAGCCCACCGCTCAAAGTCGTCACAAGGCTGGGATCCCTGTGTTATACAGAAGTTTCTTGCTGGCTGGCTATCTATTTTACGCACAGTTGGTCGTGTATATATGTCAATGCTAGTCTCTCAACTTGGCCCCCCCTCTCCGTCCCCTGTTGTCAAAAGGAGAATTTCACTGCTGAAACTAATGCTAAGATTTTGTGAATCTGTATATATGGAGATGCTAATTAGTGACAGCTTGGGAAGAGAAGGATGAATAGACTAATAGACGGACAACAGAAAAGTTGTTTGTCTGATTGTGGCTGAAAGTGGTTGAAAAAGCACAGAAAAGAACTTCCTAGAATGAATATATCGCTTTTTTTTTTTAATGAAATAAGGGAGATTTAAGTTATTCAGAAAAATGCAAACAGTAATTGGAAAGTTCAGTTAACCTGGATACTTCTGGCAAAATCATGGAAAGCTTTAATTCTGAGTGACGCAACACTGAGAATCCCCTTAAAGTTAAGGAGATTCAAGTAACAGTAGGGATTTTTTTTTCCCCCACTAATACCTATATTTATTTTCTTCCTTTCTTTTCAGTTTCCAATCTGTTACCATTCTATTTAACTTTCAAATGGGGATTTAAAAAAAAAACAAAAACTTGGAATCAAGATTTGGGCCTGGAAATATGGACTGAAAGGGTTTTTCTCAAGAACCAAAAGAGTTAACAACAGTTGACCCCGGGTTACAAACAGACAAAAGCGAGGAAGAAAAACAAGATTTATCCCTTAACGGGAGGCAGAGTGAACTCTCTAATTATCTTGTGTCCCTGTAACTTTTAAAGAGTAAGTGTCCCCCCACCAGCCCCCTGGTAGGAGGGTCATTTCTTGCGCCCTAACGGTTGGCTAAGTGTGTTGCTCCTGAGGAGACAATGAAGAGGGAAGGACTAGGGTTTAGGAGACAATCCCTGAGCATGACGTGCTATTTAGTAGGTTGTGTTTATGGCTTGCCTGTGGGTGGATGCCAAAGAGACAGCTTCCTGGAGGCTTCTGTCGGGTCCAGATGTTTATCATGGGGATTTTCAAAGTCTCTAAGAGGTACTATGTATCAGGCCACTTCAAGAAGAGGAGGGAAGAAGTCAGCCCTCCCGAAAGGCTGCCCTCCGTGAAAAGCTGGGGGGTGGGAGAAGCCAGGCCATAAAATCTTGGGTCCCCTTTCTAATGCCGTTGACCTTTCACACCACGCCGTTTCTGGCTTCCATAGCCTTCTGACGGTTTGCTCCTGTGACCCTTACTCACTTGTGCTTTAGATTTTCATTATTCCTACGGAGTGTGTAGTTTTCGCCTACACTGTATATCCACAAGGACCTAGGTTCGGCTTATCTTTATATCCACTTTAGCACAATACACGGCCTCTACTGGAAACTCACAAGGTGCTTTTCGAATGAATAAATGATTTCTAGGAATTGAGCTCTTTGAAAAAACTTCTCACTCATGGGAAGAAGTTGCCTTAGGCGGTGGCTGTTTGTTGGGCTCGAGGAGGCACTGATTCTCTCAGCATCTCTTATTGTAGGATTCAGTCAAGCAGGTGAGGGATGCACACTGGCAGGTTCAGGGCAACAGCCGAGGTCGACAGCACACGCGCATTTGGGTTGTAGGAGTAAGAAGGCGGTTGTAAAAGCGGGCAAGTTTTCTTCCTCATCACTTTGCCAAATAGCTGTTGAAATTCCGAGAACACAGAATATGGAACCACAGAGGCATATTCACTGTCTGGATACGGTAAGAGCTCAAGCTCCTTCTCTCCATTCTTTGTCTTTATGTCAGATTCATTCTAAAAAGATACAGCATATCTTTGTAAATTTTATATCTGAAAGATCTGTCTCTATGTGAAGCAAGGTCAAAATGGGGCTGAGTTAAAAAAACAATGAAGGAAGGTGGGAAGTGGGAGGGAGGTTCAGAAGGGAGAGACAAGTATACTTATGGCTGATTTATGTTGATGTATGGCAAAAACTAACACAATATTGTAAAGCAATTATCCTCTAATTAAAATAACAACAACAACAAAGGGATGGAAGTTCAAGGGCCTGGAGATGAATTCCCAAGAGGGCTTGCTCTATATACTTCTATTATTTAGTATTTAGTTTTCTTATCTATTATTAGTTATTGCTTCTGATCCATAGCAAACTAGGTTCCACAAGGAAATGGAGGGGAAAGAAGGTTGGTATTGTCAGGACACCATCTTCCAGGTCTTTAGACCTCATTGTCTAATACTCCTTGCAAAGAATTATAACATCACAGTTGGAAGAGATCTAAGGAACAATCCAGCTTATTTTTACAATCATTTTACTTTTGAAGAAATGAAAGCCTAGAGTATTTAGATTATTTCTTTATGTAATGTGACTGGTGTCTACACCAGAATCAGAACTTAGACATACATTCAGATGTAATTTTCAATGCCACCAAGGGATCATCCAGCCATTGGATTTTTTAAAAGTTGAAGTATCATTTAGTATCATCAGAGAAAATTTGGAATATATAGAAATATAGAGAAAAGTAGAAGTTTGGGCTTGACATGTACCCAGCTGTATTTAATACAGACAACCAGCAAGGACCTGCTGTACAGCACAGGGGACTCTGCTCAATATTTTGTAGTAATCTAAATCAGAATTTGAAGACGAATAGATACATGTATGTGTGTGTGTGTGTGTACACACACGGAAATAACTGTGTTGAACACCTGAAACTAACACATTATTAATTAGCTATGCTCCCTTATAAGAGAAAAAAATTTTTTAAATGACGTAAAGGTCCATCACCTTAATTACAGTTGATATCAGTTCCTTCTTGTATTGACACACTTTTACACATTTTTCTGTTTTTTCTTATACTCTTTATATTGTGATTTATTTCAATCAGTATTTCTCCCACCACAATTTCATAACTGTACAATATCAAAAGGAGCGTTTTTGCTACATTTTGTATAATCTTTTTCTTAATACTGGATATTGCCTCCATCTTTTTATTTATTTATTTTGACCATACTACACAGCACGTTGGATCTTAGTTCCTCTATCAGGGACTGAACCCACAACCCGTGCATTGGAAACTCAGAGCCTTAACTACCGGTCTGCCAGGGAAGTCCCATCTCCATCTTTCCCTGTTCATAAATAATAGTGCTCCTAAAAGATTAGAAAATTCCTTGTATGAGAAGATAATAGTCCTATAATAATCCTATATAAGTCCTATAATTCTTAGTTTTCCAGAAGAGTAATTGCTAGACTAGGAAGTACAAACATTTTGAAAAATCAGAATATATTTGTCCAAAAAGCTCAATCTCTCTTTATATATATATATTTAAAACTATTGTTTTTTATATAGTCATATCCTCTCAGAAATAAAACATATTTTTAAAAAGTCCTTCCTTAACTGGCCTGCTCACCAGTTTGGGAAAGTTGACGGTCAACAATGCCAGCTATGTGCCCCCAAACTATTTTACTTAAAGAAATAAACTTGGTCAAGGAGCATTCAACTGGCACCTATTAGCCCTGAATCCTGCAGCTACCACACAGGTCTGAGGGCCTCTCTCTCTGTCTCCAAAAAAAGGAAAGCAGCAGGGTTAAGATATGATGGCAGGTGTGACTGCACGAATGGGCCTGTAAGGCAGTGTGCTCAATTGCAGAGAAGCTGCTGGTGGTCCAGGTGAAAGCATCCTTTGCAGTGACACGATTTTGTGAATGATGGCAGGCTTTTCCTTGTTTTGTTGATGTTGTTTAGTTGCTAAATGGCATCTGACTATTTTGCAACCCCGATGGACTGTGTCCCACCAGGAAATCCATGGGATTTCCCAGGCAAGAGCACTGGAGTGGTTTGCCATTCCCTTCTCCGGGGATCTTCCCCACCCAGTGACTGAACTTGCATCTCTTGCTTTGGCAGGTGGATTCTTTGCCACTGAGACACCAGAGAAGCCCTTCCCTTGTTAAGAGAACCACTTTACCTGGGATAAGGTGGTCTGATAAAAAACAAAACAAGGACTAAGCATGGAAGAACCTCAGGATTCTAAAATTTTACAGCTGGAAATGCCCTAGATATCGGCAAGTCCTGGTTTATCGACAGTATTTAATTTAAAAAATGAAGGCCTGGATGGATTTAATGGTTTGTATAAGTAATGCAACCAGTTAGTCACAGAACCTCTCCAAAAAGGACATCTCAAACATCACCTAAAGGAAAAATGAAACCATCTCCTAGATTTTTTTGGAAGCACAGGTTGCAACAGCGTTAATATCTCTGTGTTCAGAAACTGTGTTTTCTGACAAGAACATTATTTTTCTTCTGCAGCATCACTTTAGATGATGTTTAGATCAAGGGTCACTTCAGGACTGCATGAAAGAGCAAGGAACTGGGATTCTTACCAGAATGAAGTCTGTTTATGAGCCAGATAAATTCTCAAGCTCCTCAGTTTCCTAATCTATAAAACAGGCTTGCCCTGGCTACATCAGGAGGCCAAAATAAATTTAAATTAGGGAATGTATGTGACAGTCATTTTGTTTACTTGAATGTAAGGGATTCAGCTATTGATAACATTTTCCCCATTCATAATGTACCACTGAGGCTGGTCAATTTCAAGTTAGAAAGAATTTGAGTTTGGGGCTCCCTTTTTAGAGGTAGTAGGGACATTTACTTTTCATGAATTTATTTCAGGGCTCCAGCACCCTAACTTCAGAATTGAAAACTGAGTTCTCCAAAAGAAGTGAGTGAAAGAAAATGTTAAAAAAAAATCTGCATGAAGGAGACAGAGTGCCAGGTAGACACAGCTTCACTTCCCTTCCTAGATTTTAGGGAATTTAACATTTAAACATTTTCAAGTACAAGCCTCTTATTTGGAAGCCCTGAGACTCAAAGCGTGATTTTACTTAGCTTTTAGAGGTCTGTGGCTATTTTATTTAATTTCTCTGGTAGTTGAGGAGACTAGGCAATTTAAAAATAGTTGGTTAAATGACTAAACATTAAAAAGGCACAGGAGGTGTTCAGGGTGATTGCTACTTGAAGTTAGTTACAGAGTAAGGTAAATAATTAGAGAATAGCATGTCTAAGCTCTTCTACTGAATGCACAACACACACACACACACACACACACACACACACATCTTTGCTTATAGACAAGTGGCTACCCTAGTACACCAGGATATTTTAGAAAGCCCTTGTTTTGTTCCCTCTGTGGACTGCGGTTGAAACTAGACCAGAATACAAGTATTTTTTCTAGCTAATTTTCCATAATAAGGAAATTTCTTGTTTATACCTCAACTTTCTTTTAAAATGAATTTTTAAGAAGTGTTTTTAGCACTAGTAAAACAGGAGACAAGAGGGTCAACTTGAAGGATATGAGCTTCATAGGCATCATCCATGATATTTTTCCATTATCTACCAATCAGAGCCAGCATTTTTGAGAAAGTTGTATTTTAATGAGAAAGGAAAAAATTTTTAAAGTGCCACCTAGCTCATAAAGATTAATCACAGAGCCCTGTATTCAAAAGTCAGCAATTCTTGCTATTATATCTATATATACATATATATATTCTCTGTTTTTTTCCTTCCTGAGCTCTATGAAAATTTACAGTATGATAGACTATATCATCTATTAACATTTAAACATAGCTTTCATGCTGGGGTGTGTTCTGCCTATATGAATAGACTGACTGGCTTTTCTTTATTTCTTGGATAATCTTAGAGTGGAGACGAAACAAAAAGAAGAGAGGAGGCAAGCAGGCTGTATTCTGTATTTGGATGAAGTACTGAGAACAGTACCCCTTATTTTTTATTCCTCTGGGCTCTTGAAAAGTGTTTGAAGGCAGAATCAGTGAAAAACAGGTTTTATACCCCCAAGCCTGCCGTCACCCCCTTATATTCACAAGCTGGCAGAGCAAAATGCTGACTGAGTTTATAAATGGATTTAGAGAAACTGATGATTCAGGCCCTAAAACCAAAAGATGAGTGGATCTAGCCAGCAACAAAGTGAAAGCGAAGTGATTTCTCAAGCGTCAAATGTCCCAAGTTGAAAGGCATTCAGGTTCACTTACATTTGCTCTCAAATTGTAAACTTTGACAGGTACTTAAAAGTCCATCCCAGAAAGTGTTTCAACAGATCATCTGCAGTCAGTCATCACGCTCACAGCCCAGAGCAGCTGATGACCCACTGCTTACTTCAAGTTAAATGTTTAGCTCCTTTCCTCTGTGAAGACACAACCCATTTGCTCATCAGCTCTGCAAGGAGAGAGACAGCTGTACACAGATAAACAGTCTTCAAACTGCCACTAATCACCGTTGTGTGGGAAGCCAAATAGATGGTCTGATGCCTTTTAGATCATGTTTTCTGAGATTTTCATTGATTCACTCTGTAGGTTTATTGGGTCCCATCTACGTGACAGGCACTCTTCCCAGGGCTGGAGTTACTGCCATAAACAGGCAGATGAAGTCCTTCTCTTATGGAGCTTACCTTCTACTTTGAGAGGGTTTTTTTTTTTTTTTTTAAGCACTATTAAGAAAAGGGGCAGGAGACAGAAAAAAGACAAGTCAGTAAAAACAGCGACAAAGACTCTGCATAAAATGAACCTGAGGTGCTCCGAAGGTCAAGGAGTGAGGTCAGAGAAGGGTTAAAAATCCAATAAGTGATATGTAACCTGAGATCTGAATGACAGACAACCCTTTCTGCAGATCTGAAGGGAAAGAGTTCTAGTTATAGAAACAACAAGTACAAAGGCCCTCAGGTCTAAGAGGGACAGCAACAAATAAAAGCCAGTTACGCTGGAGTACAGCAGACAAGAGAGTAATAGGGAAGAAGACCAAATCCAGGCCAGGATAAGGAGTTTAGATTTTATCCTAAAAGGAGAGAAGAGCCATTAGAGACTTTACATAAGAGAGCAATGGAATTCATGTATGTTTTTTTGTTTTTTATTTTTTTTAATATAAATTTATTTTAATTGGAGGTTACTCATTGTGACTGTTCTATGGAGGATTCCTCAGAAAGGGCAAAGTAACATCAAAAAGATAAGTTTGAAACCATTGTGAAACTAGATAAGAGATGATCATGGTTGGGGGTAAGGAGAAGTAAAGATAGAAAAAAAAAAAAACTGGAAGGATTCAGGGGAGATTTGGAATTAGATTTTATAGGATATAGACAGATTAGATGTGGGCATGGGAAGATAGTGAGGGAAAGAGGAATAACTCCCAGAAACCTAACTTGCTTATCTACCTAACTGCTATCTACCTAATTCCTTGAGTAACTGGGTAGAGAGTAGGGATATTTATGAACATGTACAAGACCAGCAATAGAGCTGCTTGGAGGAAAAGTGATGTTATTTTTCTTTATTGTTTGTTTATTATGTTTAAATTTACCTTTATTTTTGTTTTTTAATTAACCGGTGTAGGATCTTACTTCCCTGGCCGGGGTTCAAACCTGCACCCCCTGCAGTGGAAGCTCAGAACTGGAACCACTGGATTGCAGAGAAGTCCCCCAAAGTGGTGTTTTGACTGTGACCAGAGATGCCTAGTTGGACATGGACCTGTGAGTCTGGAGTTCTCACGGACAGGAGCTCAGTCTATGCACATGGTATCTGCAACCACTGGGCTGGGTGTAATAAGTAAAGAGAAAAAGGCCCTGGAACTCTTGGACATTTGGAATTTCAGTAGCAGAGAGAGAATAAGGGACACGGAGAATGAATAGTCAGTGACTGAGAAAGAAAATCAGGAGAGAGATTTCCTAAGGGAAAGACACGGCCGATCCTTCATTCCCTTTCAGCTGTATTTTGAGGGGACACAAACACAAACTCTAGAATAAGTCAAAGTTTTCTAGGAATGCTAATCCGTACAAATAACATTACTTACTGGTTTATCATGGATGATTTTTTTTCTGGAGAGAAGGGAGAGGAAGCCCTGACATTAGGAAATGACAAAGACATACAAGATGTGGATGATGAAAACATTCATACATACGATGGAAATGTCACAGCAAAATTCACAAAGCCAAACCTACAGGAAAACCAAAGAAAGCTGGGCAGAATGATGTTAGTCATAGGAGCCTTTCATTCCTCTCTCTGAGCCTACGAGTGATCAAGCTTTGGCTTTTGACACCTGTCACAATTGGGATGAAGTCTCTTGTGATTTTTCTTCTCCTTTTAGCTTTTGATCCATGTTTTACAAGTACAAGCTATGGAAGGTCAGAGTAAAGATCTCTGAACCTTGATCCAATACACCTTTAAAATTCCTACATGTTGAGGGCCAAACCTTCTGTAGCTAGGAAGCGTGAGTGTCTAAATAATTTACATATATCATATTAATTAACCATGAGGCCACACATATATATTCGCTCTGTATATAAATACACTAACTACAGACCAACCTCTCCTGGTCATTATGCCCTGTTTGGTTAAGACAATACCTGTTACTTTTCAGCAGTGAGTAACAATACAGAAGCATATTGTTCTCAGGTGCTTCTAGAAAAATAAAACCCATTCTCTTTTGGGAAAAGAAGGGAATATGAGCAAACCACAGTGCAAATTATGAACACTATAGGTGAGAACACATTGCTGAATTTGTGTGAAACAGAAGGATGCAAAAAGCAGTTTTTCACTTAGAGAATTTTTCTTGTTATGGAGAAGAAAATTCTGTTGAGCCTACAAAGGGAATAATTTTAAAATTAAACAAAATAGCTCCACGAAGAAAAGATTGGAACAATTTTTCCTTTAAGGACTGGCCTCTGATGGAACAATTAGTAAAGATCAAGGGACATTAGTCATAAGTAAATCCCCCTATTCAGCTGCGATGTGATCTTTTAAGAGGTTTAAAGCAATACATTGTAATCTGGCTGATTGGGTTCCTCAGCTGTGATTATCAGGCTCGTCTGATTATTAACCTAATTGCTATCTAAATCAAGGAAAGCTATTCAGTGATTGCTTCTTGATTTTTTTTTTTTTAAATATTTTGACTGGTTGATGCGGTATCTTTTATTTGTCTTGTATCTTGAGTACTGCCTGTCCTAGTGTTGTTTTGATTCAACTTGGAAATACAATTTATTGGTAAAAACACGAAAATTAGCAGTATGTTATTATTTAAGGATCAAATTAGGCCATGATGAAATTCACAGAACTCAGAAAATCACCAAATCATTCACAGGGAGTTGACGCCACCACAAGGGCAGGGCTCTGTTATAACTGAATTTCAGGAAGAGAGAGGCACTTGAGAGAGTATACATCCTTTATTTTATAGGTATAGAAAGAGTGGGTTAGCATCAAATGTGCGCTTATCTGGCAGATGTTATTCTGGTTGCATTATGTATGGTACCTCATTTCATGCTCGCAGTAAATCAAATAAAAATAACTAAAATTCATAAAGGCAGGTGACTTACTATGCTCAATCATGTTGTCCAGTAAAGCTACATCAAGGCTTGAATTCATTTCCTCTGCCTTCTACCATAGTGTTCTTTCCACTAAGAGCACTGCCAATGGTATTCTTTCTCGAATGGAAACCTGATTGAGGTCATGGGGTGATTTTTCTTTAAAGAAATTTAGATCAAGAAAAACCTGAAAATGCTGAAACTTTTATTCTACAGGAAACTGTTTTCAGAGCAAAGGAGGGGAAAATACATCCAGATACTAAATGAAAAAAAAAAAATAAAAATTAACTTTTTGATGGGAAGTGGTTCATGTTTATTTGCTCTCTGTCCCCTCCTGCAGTGTGAGCCCCAGAGAATCACTTGTGGTTCACCGGCTGAGGACAGTCTGTGGTTGATGCATCAGAAGAGAAATGAGAGGAAAGAGGGCAGAATTCAGAGTCCACAAGCTCTGGATCAATGCTAATTCTTCCCCTTGCTGAGACTGAAGTGTTTGACAAGTTTCAAATTTCTCTTTTAAGTCCGTTTTCTTCTTTTAGAGTAAGTGGCTATCTTATAGGTCTGGATGGAGATCAAATAAAATAATGATTTTTTTTTAAATTAAGGCCATACATTAGTGGAGGTGGTACAGTGGTAAAGAATCCACCTGCTAATGTATGAGACTTGAGTCTTGGGTTTGATCCCTGGATCAGGAAGACCCCCTGGAGGAGAAAGTGCAACCCACTCCAGTATTCTTGCATGGAGAATTCCATGGACAGAGGAGCCTGGCGGTCCCCAGTCAGTGGGATCACAAAGAGTTGGACCGGACTAATCAACTGAACACACACATATATTGGTGGTTCTTTATCCATTCAGACCCAACATTTCCTTTTAATAATAGCTTGTTAAGCATCTTAACTATCTCAAAATTGAATTTGTAGATGCTATGCTTTACCTACAAAGTTACCTTTTAAATAATCAAAATCATGCCTGTCACATAAAAGAGAGAGAGGGAAAATAATTTGTAATAAACAATACAAATAAAAAATCAGTAATCCTTCCACAATTCTACCACCCAAATGACTCAGAAGTTCAAAAAGATTCTGTCACTCATTTGGCAGTAAACCCTGACCTGAACACACACGAAACTGATGTGGGCTTTATTTTCCCCAGTGAATGTTAATAGCTAGAAGATTTTTCTGCAGAAAAATGCATGTGTTCGATTATAGGTGCTCTCCTGGTTTCACTAATAAAAGTTACATACTATGTACAAAACATGTACCAGATTATTTGTAAAAACTATTCAAAGTATTGAATTCTAAAGTGCATCCAGTCCCAAGAGTTTTAAAGAAGGAATGTGAGCTTGTTACAATTACTAAAGCTTTATTATGCTTACTATTAGGTTGGCCAAAAAGTCCGTTTGTTCAATGAATACACTGTTCATTACAGTTATTGGTGAAAGTAAGAAATGTGTCACTTATTTTTCTTTAAAACTGAACAAAACTTTTGGTCAATCCAACATATGCCTGGCATTGATTTTAGATTTCACTTTTTAATATCTACGAGTTAAGTACTAGTTTTATTCCCATTTTGCAGATAAGGAAAATGAGACACAGAGAGGGTAAATAATCGGCCCAGTGTCACACAGCTCGTGTGTGTGGTAAGGGTGGATGGGACGAGTATGCAGGAAGTCTGCAGAATCCATGCTTTTGCCACTGTATTCTACTGTGTTTCAAAAAGTACATGCTCAAGCATGCTGGCTCTGAAAGCCACAAAGAAGTAATCAAATGCCCGCATCTCTGCTTAGAAGACTTAAACATTCTCACATCATAGTGATGACTTGACATCAGTTATTAGTGTGATATGATTCCCTGAAATAGTGAAATACGTAGAAAATTTCTTAGTAAAATAATTTTTATTTGATTTACATGTTAATTGCATGCCTAAAAACTCAATATATACCATGGAATTAAGATGACATATAAAACAGGCCCTTAGTATAAATGATTATAAATAAGTTTTTCACCAACATGCGTATCTGTTGGACATCAAGCACTGGCTGGGATGTAGGATGACCCTTCACTGTGCAGTGGCTGTCTTGACCACTCTTGACCCTGCCCACCTAAGGCCAGGAGTTCTCCAATACTTGCCGATAACATAAACCCAGAAATTGGCAAAGGATACCTCAGCAGTAGATACTTGGCATTTTAGAACCACTACTGTAAACCATAAGTCATTTTATAATGACCAGTTATGATTAAAGTACTGATATTAATCTAACCATTCTGCAATACAACTTTAAAGACTGGATCAATTAAAATCTACTAGTGGGACATTCAGACTATAAAGGAAAATGCAGACAGGAATTTTGACCATATAGATTTTCTTATCTCCCTTCTTTATACTTTTTAAAGCTTTATATTTGTTTTTATGTTGTTTTATAAAAGATTCTGTCTTACTGACAAAGTGAGCTATAAACATAATGCACCGTAGTTTGAGTCATGGACAAGGAAGAAACCAAAAAAAGGAAAAAAAACAAAAACAAAAACTAACACCATTACTTTGGTAGTCAAGTTACACACACACACACACACACACACAGATGAAATAAGGAAGAATGGAAGACATCCAAGAATAAGAGCAAGGTGCTCTCTCATTTATGAGTTCTCTGGGTTATTACTTCCCTTCTTTTTATGTCTTGAAATCAAGCTAATCCTACTAAAGATTACTCGAATGCTACCTCTTCATGAAGCCGTCTTCATTCCGTTGCCCATACCTATTAGAATCAGTCTTTCTCAGGTTTCTGTGCTTCCACGGTACTTTTTCAGTGCCTACGGTGTAAAATGTATCACACTGAGTGTCTGCTATAGTTTTTGTTGACCTTTCCCACTTGCACTGTAAATATTTTAAATCTTAAACTTTCTCATTCATTTCTTTAACTATCTCATAACACCTTCCAATAAATACAAAAACATAGAAAACAGAGACAAGTGTCTCTCTGTGTGTGTTGTTGGGCGGGGTGGGGGATCTTTTTGAGATAGAAGACATGGGGCCCACAAACCTAGCTTCCTTTAGTTGAGGGAAAATGACAAATGATTTATTTTCCATTGTTCTGGACAATAAACTTTGGACAAAAAAATAAATTGAAATGGAGTTATTCTTAAGGGATTATACCATCAACACAATGTATGTAAAAAATATACAAGTCTGAAAGGCACTCAGAAGCACCTAAGGTTCTCTTGCCATGGTGACTTTCTGAGGTTTAAACTAAGATAAGTTTTCATCTTGTCAGCGTGAATGAGTCAGAGATTGTGGCAAACAAAGGCCTTGGGACTAGGTCTGCCTCCTCTTTTGCTAACCTCATTCACTGCAACTTGAATTTTGAGAAACCAAGAAACTCTGTGTCTAAGCTAATCTGATGGCTACTTACAAAGAAATGCTGTCTTACCATCCAACTAACACCTTATTAATGCCCAGGCTATATCTGAGACACTTTTCAGGGTATAACAGGCTATACAGATGAGAAATGAAAGCCATACTCGAGCCATTGAATAGAGTTTATTTTCTTGCTCAGTTTGCTCAGTCGTATCCAACTCTGCGACTGCATGGACTATAGCCCACCAGGCTCCTCTGTCCATGGGTTTTCCCAGGCAACAATACTGGATAGTGAAAGAAGTAGTTAAAGCTACCCAGTCGTGATCAAGTCTTGGCAACCCCATGAACTGGGCCCACCAGGCTCCTCTGTCCATGGAATTCTCCAGGCAAGAATACTAGAGTGGGTAGCCATCCCCTTCACCAGAGGATCTTTCCAACCCAGGGATTGAACACAGGTCTCCTGCATTGCAAGCAGATTCTCTTACCATCTGAGTCACCAGGGAAGCCCAAGAATACTGGAGTGGTAATCATCCCCTTCACAAGGGGATCTTCCCACCCCAGAGATTGAACCCAGGTCTCCTGCATTGCAGGCAGATTCTTTTACCATCTAAGTCACCAGGGAAGCCCAAGAACACTGGAGGAGCTTGACATTTTCTTCTGGGCCCAGGGAACGAACCTGTGTCTCGTATGTCTCCGGCACTGGCAGGCAGCTTCTTTACCACTACACCTGGGATGTGGCATTTTCTTAGAGAAAATAAAGTAAAAATTTGCAAAGCCCCGAAGTGGAAAACCTGAAGGTGGATTCTATCCAGTGTTTGTTTTGAAGGTTAGTGCGCGTTTCTCTGGGGCAGGGGTGCATAGTGTAAGAGCCACAGCTGACCAGAGGACGGGTTGCATGGGGGCAGCTGGTTCCCAGTAGCTCTAGAATGAACCTCGTTTCTTAAGTTCTTCTAAATGTTTTAGATTGGTGTTATTTGTTTCAGGAGTTGAATATCAACAACAATGTTTGAAATGACAAATAACTGCAATGGGAGGACCATGTGTTGCCTAAAATTTAACCAAACATTGTATCACAGAAAAGCCTTCTGGGCCATATGGTCCTGCTTGCCTCCTGAAGGCCATTTGTAGTTCTCTCTTTCCTATAAACAGTTTAAAGTAACCGTGATAAACATTTTTGCAAAAAGCTAAACTTGCATTTGCTCTTCTCCTGTTGATTATTTGCGATAATAAGAACATGTTTACGCAGGCAGAAGCGAAGTTTACGTGGGCAGCCCTAATGCATATAGTCCTTTATGTGGTGATTTATTGGTCGTTTATATTGAGAATGAGAAATGATGAACATAACTTTCTGGACTGACACAACATTTCAATAGCTTCTGGGTACTGAGCTCTAAGTCTTAGTTCATCAGTAAGACATTAATTCCCAACAGACCATGTTATTAAGGAGAAAGACACATGTCACCCCAGTTATTTCCCTTTTCCCTTCCATGATTGACCACAAAATTTTTTCCAAGGAAAAAGAGTATGAAAATTTTCTTTCCAGAAGCATTTGGAATTTTTAAGGAGACCTAGAACCTCAGGAAATTCTCTAAAGTCATGGTGAGGTTTAACTGAGTTACAGGGACTAAATCTGATTCTTAATATCTGGAAAACAGTACACATACAAAGTAGCAGCATTTTCTCAGGACTTTTTAGAAAGTTCTAGTCAATAAGAGTAGATGCCAATGGAGACTGATATTCCCAAACTGGATATTCCATGAAGATGCCACCCACCCTGCTCATGTTACTTGCTATGGTGATAGTGTCTATTTGGAATAAATGTCTATCTGGAACAAATCTCTACTGGGATAAATTAAAGGGAAAAATAGTAGGAATTAGACTGATTTAACACTGTATCGGAGAAAACACTATTATTTCTATTCTTAAATGACTCAAAAGGCATAAACAGAATACTGGAAATGGGGCAGACACACTATGTACTGTTGGACTCAAAGGAGAGCTTTATCTGTCGGAACAGCATCCTCTATATTTCTATTCTTTCATCAGATCTTTTGAAACACGTAATGGTTCATAGTTGCACAAGACTGAACACAAAGCTTCTCAGTGTGACACATAAAGATTTCTGTAACAAAGCCAATCTATCTTTCTATAATTAGCTATTCCTACTTTCTCTAACCTCCAACCTGCACCTCTCTGCCCAGACCTACGGAGCTCTGTACTATATATTATCCCTTGGATAAGATGTACCCTTCCATGCCTTGTACCTTTATCCATACTGTCTTCTCATCTTAGAATGCCCTTCCTCCTTTTCTGTATCAAGAAAAGGATAAGTCCAACTCCAATATCAATTCCAACTCCAATATTACCTCTTCAGGAATCTCAAAGTCCCAAGTATCCCTCTTCAGCTTATAGCATAATTTTTTACATTTCCATTGTTGCACCAAGCATAGCCCAATTTTGACTGACCCTTCAGTCCCTATGTGTCTTCCCTTCAGCTAGATTCAGAGTTCACTTAAGGCAAACATTGTCTTGTTATCACCGTAGTAGATGCTCAGTTAAATGTTTATTTTCAGAATTCTCTTGACCAGAAAGAAGTCTGTTTGATAGGTGAACATCCAAACTTTTAATTCTCCAAGCAAGTGAAATGCAACAAAACACAAAATTAAACTGGAATTTAAGGATATAAAAACTATTTCCCAGTTTCCTTGATCCAGAGTTAAACATACAGCCAAATAAACCTGAAGAATCTTCACAGGTCAAGAAGTAAAAAGTTGCTATAAACAGCTTGAACTATTTCATCTCTGTCTTAAAAGAGTCAGAGCTGCAGTCCTTCCAAATTTCCTAATTCAATTGCTAGAGACATGAAATTTTGTGGAGGCACAAAGAACCACTGGATAGAACATGAGTGTGATAAAGACAACTACTGAAGAGAGAAGGAAGACTCTTCCTCCAAAGAACGCTGCCCACCTCCCACCTCCCTGCTCCTGTGCTGGGAGAGCTCTGCTTTCAGATTTCCCATTTCCTTCTCACTGCCCTTCTGCCAGAAGGCAATAGCTGGAAGCAATCCAGGTTTCTGGATAGAGCCCATGGCGAGGTTGCTGCGGTAGGTAGTAAGCTGGGTATAAAAATGACATCATCAAGCAAGGAACCAGATAACCCTGATGGTGAGATTTAAGGGCAAATTAGACAAGAGATTTCTGCTGCAAGTCCAACAGGTGTTCAAAAGAACATCCTGCATGTCATTCTCTACAAGGTTCTACTTTGGGGACATCTAGAAAATTATAATTGCTATTATATCAAGATATAAAATGGTACTAAAAGATGTCATTCATTGAAAGGTCAAAAAAAATCTGTGCATTCCTTTATGTTTTTTTTATTTTAAATCTGCTCTTTTTGTTAAAAAGGAATTGAGGGCAAATCGCAGAGATGTTTTCTTCCAAATGGTTCTGGGAGACTGCTTATCTTCTTTGCTTGCCAACTGACTTCTCTTTAGTTCAAAAAGTGGACAGGCACCCAGAAAAGTGACTAAACCATGGCAATCAGCTGACCATCACCCCTTCTCTATCTTAAAGTGCTCCTCACTTTCCTGATACATATTCCAAGACAGAGCTCTCAGACACTCTATGGCCTTCATTGAACACTGCCTTTACTTACATCATCCTTTATCAACCTTAACTTACAAGGCTGTGGTGAAAATTAAAGGAGGTGAAACATAAAATAAGTGATGTCCACCCCACATTAGCTGCTCAACAAAATTATTCTATTTCTTTTTAGGTACCTGACAGCCTAAATGATCTCGCTTTGCTCTTAGTCACCTACACATCATGTTGCCAGATTTCTCCCTTTTTTTAATTTTTTGCATGTTTTTATTCTTCTATTTTGTTAAAAATTTTTAAACAACTTTATTTTTATTTATTTTTTTATTGGAATAGAGTAGCTTTACAATCAAAGGCAATGGCACCCCACTGCAGCACTCTTGCCTGGAAAATCCCATGGATGGAGGAGCCTGGTGGGCCGCAATCCATGGGGTCGCTAAGAGTCAGACACGACTGAGCGACTTCCCTTTCACTTTTCACTTTCATGCATTGGAGAAGGAAATGGCAACCCACTCCAGTGTTCTTGCCTGGAGAATCCCAGGGACGGGGGAGCCTCATGGGCTGCTGTCTATGGAGTCCCACAGAGGCGAACACGACTGAAGCAACGTAGCAGCAGCAGCAGCAGCAGCTTTACAATGTTACCAAGGGGGGAAGGGAGTTGGGATGGCTTGGGAGATTCAGACTGATACTATAAAATAGATAGTCAATGAGGACCTCTGTATAGCACAGGGAACTCACTGCTTTGTGCTGATGTACATGGAAAGGAAATCCAAGGAAGAGGGGATATATGTAAATATACATGTATAGTATTATACTTTGCTGCACAGCGGAAGCTGACACATCATTGTCAGATTATAGACCTTATTCTATCTAAAATTCAGTTCAATCACTTTGGTTCGAATGATCTCTTTGCACGCCAGTCCATTCCTATTGCAGAAGTGTACCTGATAACTATGTTGAACTGCCTGCCCTTCTGAATATATATTGCTCTGCCATGATCCCACGCTGCTGCATAGGTGGTTTCTTCCCAGAAGTACTAGCTCCCTCTTCTTTTTTTCTGTGTTACATTCCTCCTGAAGACTTAACTGAAATACCCTTACTCAGTCATACCCCTATATCCAAATATCTACTGCCACATATATTTCCACTCTTTGCTTTTATATCCCTTCTGTTAGACTGTGCATTCCAGCACATCTTAGTCATCTTTGATGGTACATTGCCTGGTGTACAACAGCTGCTTAATGAATAAATGAACGAGGGAATTTTCCGATGATATGTTTCAACAAAGTACACTGTCCATGATTATATTATTTTTATTTATTCTTGTGCTTTTAATTTTATTTAATTTTAAATTTTATTTTATTGAAGTATAGTTGATTTACAATGCTGTGTTAATTTTTGCTCTGCAGCAAAGTGATTCAGTTATACATATATATGCTTATCCACTGTGGTTTATTATAGGATATTGAATATAGTTCCCTGAGCTATACAATAGGACTTTGTTGCTTATCTATTCTATATATAATAGCTTGCATTTGCTATGTGATTATATTGCTTTTAATATCTTTTTGAAAAGCCCCATGCCTAAAAAAATTCAGTGTCAGCAATTTTAGAATCAAGTTTTGTTGTTGCTGTAAAGCTAGAGACACAAGCAAGTTCTTGCTGAGCTCTTGGCATTTTCATTTCGTCAACAACTAATTGCACTTGAACAATTTTAATTTTAAAACCAGTTTCCTTAATATTCTTCTTTCAACTTGTTATTTACTTGAAATAACAACCGGCTTACATCCTTCCGAAGCATCATAAGTGCACGCGTGTGCGTGCACGCGTGCCGGCGCGCGCACACACACTCGCCTGAAGATTCTCCCAAGATAATTCAATGTGCCGATGACCTTCAAGATGAAGTCAGAGTAAACAAGCAGCACTGCCGGAGAAAACATGTCCTGTTTTCAGCTTATGTGGGGGGATTAAGGGGTGGGGGCGGCAGAAGAGAGCTCTGGGCGGGGGCTGGAGGTACAGAGAACATCTACCGTAAAAGCTATAACACTGCCACCCGCCCCCCCAGCTTGTTTACAGAGAGAAAGAAAATAGCTAATTGACGTAGGATGTGGGTGAGCTTGGTTTTCATCTCAGTCTGTTTTTCCTCATCTTGCGGTTGTTTTAGGAGCACATCAGAGCCAACCATTTCCAGCGCTTTAGGGGGTAAAAAGAAATAAAATCAAATAACTCAGAGACTTTGGATCCTTCTCGCAGACTTGGGCCAGCTAAAAGAGCAGCTTCAATCCCCTGAAGCTACCATTATGTAAAAATTATTAAAGTGTCATATTCAAGATCTTGAGATATTACGCTAATTTAAGCCTTGGCTATTTTATGTCTAGTGATTAAATAAAGAACCTGGTTAGAAAGCCCCTTAAAAGCAAAATCTTGAGCAAGTGGCAACACACGCTGTGTATGTGTGTGCTCAGTCGCTCAGTCACCTCCGACTGTGAACCCATGGACCGCAGCCCCCAGGCTCCTCTGTCCACGGGATTTCCCAGGCAAGAATACTGGAGTGAGTTGCCATTCCCTTCTCCAGGGGATCTCCCCAGCCCGGGGATCGAACCTGCATCTCTTGCATCTGCATGCATTGTCAGGTGGATTTTTTTTTTTTAAACACTGGGCCACCTGGGAAGCCCCTAGCAACACATATTAATGGAAAGCAAAAGGAAATCTTGCATAGGAAAATTTCAAATTCTTTTGCTGGTTTATGTGGTTTTCTTCATCCAGGTGTGTACAACAATATCAATTTGCAGATAAACATAAATTTATTTTCCTACTTTAGAGCCAGGTAATAGTACATAACTAAATATAGCAATGATTTCACAGTTGCCTCTATAAATGTTAAACTATGGTGTTAAAATCAGACTTTTTTTTTTTCATTTTAAAAATATGACAGAGACTCAAACTGAAGAGAACATACAATCTCTGGAGAGCTTGTGTCATATCAACTCATTAAATATCTAAACTTCAAAATAATGTTTTACTGAAGTGAATAATCACCCACAAAAATGTCAACCCCTGAGATGTACATTTCAGAAAAAAAGTCTTCAGAGAAATTCACAGTTTCTTTTCTCATGCAGTCCATCATAAACTAACTGCTGTCTTAAACTTTGGCTTTTCAGTTTTAGCGAAAACTGGAACTGGCCGAGGCTATGCTTAAACTGGATAAATATTTATTTATCTCTTAAATATTTAAGAGAATATTCTCGTAAACTGGAAGAGAATATGTGAGTCAAACATAAGGTAGATCCATCTCTTGGTATTCTTATACACTGATGGCCAACATGAACTTTTTGTACAAGGAAACATGCTTTTTTCTCCACGGTGACTAACATTTTGTGATTTCATGCCAGTAGAAGGTGTTTTTTTAAAAACTAACTTTGTGATTTTTATTGATGAGCAACGCTTTATACTTCTAGCTATCACTAAGTGTGTACAGTCGGACATGTGGCATTTTAGAAGAGCAGACAGCAGAATTAAAAAGATCCTTCTCCTGGGGATCTTCCCAATCCAGGGATCAAACCCGCATCTCCTGCATTGCAAGCAGGTTCTTCACTACTAAGCCATCAAGAAAGCCCCTCAGTCAAGAAGAGATACTCATCAAATCATCGAGGGCAAGTTTAAACTTTGGGTTTTCACTGATGCTGCCAACATGGGCATCTCCTCTGCCAGCATGGGCATCTCCTCTGCCAGCAAGAACAGCCATGAATGTCAGTCACATGCCGAATGATGTCCCTTGCTAGTCTATTCAAATCCTGAGGCCTAGTGAAAAGGGAAACTTGACACTCAGCTGCTTTTAAAGACACATCCTATTCACATCAGGAAAAGACAGAATAGGTCCTTCTGATACAAGCGTGCAAGTGAACCAAGCGTTATTTCAAATCTGATTCCATGTGCAGCAATTCTGGCTTAAAAGTTTTGCCTGACACAAACAGTTCCCTGTATGTGGTAAGATTTCAAAGAATATCTGGTAACATGCAAACAAACAGAAATTTAGTACAGAATTCAACAGATTAGCCTGTTGATTTGAGATCTGATTTCCTTTCAAGCCCCTTCTGGGGATATGGAAATTAGAAAAATAACACATATGGATTTTATGCTTTTTAACTTGCAGTGTATCTGATGGACAATATTCTGTTAGCTTCAGGTGCACAGTACAGTCATTTACTATTTTTACAGATTGTACTCCAGTAAGAGGAAGCAACAAAGCTAGTGGAGGTGATGGAATTCCAGTTGAGCTATTTCAAATCCTAAAAGATGATGCTGTGAAAGTGCTGCACTCAATATGCCAGCAAATTTGGAACACTCAGCCTGGCCACAGGACTGGAAAAGGTTAGTTTTCATTCCAATCCCAAAGAAAGGCAATGCCAAAGAATGCTCATCTTACATGCTAGCAAAGCAATGCTCAAAATTCTCCAAGCCAGGCTTCAACAGTACGTGAAATATGAATTTCCAGATGTTCAAGCTAGACTTAGAAAAATTAGATGAACCAGAGATCAAATTACCAACATCTATTGGATCATCGAAAAGGCAAGAAAAACATCTATTTCTGCTTTATTGACTATGCCAAAGCCTTTGACTGTGTGTATCACAACAAACTGTGGAAAATTCTTAAAGAGATGGGAATAACAGATCACCTCACCTGCCCCTTGAGAAATCTATATGCAGGTCACGAATCAACAGTTNCTCTCTAGGAAAGTTTAGTATATAATATGTAGATTGCTAGCTGTTATTGTGGGGAGAAAAGGTACATAAGCCCACAAGGCAATCTAGAATCCTTACTAGGAATCTGTGTTCTTGCAGAGAAACTCTGGTACAAAAGGGAAACTGTAAAATCCACCCTTCAGTTCTTCCCCCAGACACTGTAACCACTGCTGTCTTGCTGTGTTAGCTGCCGCTTTTTCCAAGTCCCCTCCTATTTGAGCTCCCAGGTCTATTTCTTTCTCTGGCTTAGCTTTAGTTTTTATTTTTTACTGTACATATTTCAAGTATGCACTGTTACAATTAAATAACCACATACATTACAAAGTAATTACTACTACCAGTCTAGTTTCCATTCATCACCTTACAGTTGACCCCTTTCACTTATTTTACCCATTCCCAACTTCCCAATTTGTTTATAATTATCTGTACTTCTTTTTTTTTAATTGGAATCTAATTGCTTTAAAATGTTGTGTTGGTTTCCGCTGTGCAATGAAGTACCAGGTCCATCTTGATGCTTCTGTTTATATGTAACAATTCCCTTATTTATCTCCCTTGCACTATTCCTTTACTTATCTTTCTAGTTGTTTATCTACCATAGTTGTTTGCCCCAGGGGAAGATTTGATACATTATCAGCTTAACTATTTAAAGTGACTTGGGAGCAGAGATGTGAATGGCCTGGTTACTTGTTGGGCCTCCGGTTTATGAGGATGTAAAAGACAAAGGGAAAATGATCATTTAGTATAAAGACAGATGTATGCTTTCCTGCTTTCAAAGATACATTTAGCATCTTCCACAATCCTCCACCAAATATTATTATACTTTACTGAATACAAAACTCACTTTATCCCTAGTTTGGAATCCATCACCTACCTTGATTAGACTAGTTCAAATTTAGCTTGGCAACCCTCTGAAAAGAGAGTAGATTCAACAGAATCTATTTTTCACAGCATGTCCTCAAACAATTTCTAATCTTGATTTTCTCTTAGTCAAGGTACACTATTTTGGATACACAGTGAAATAAGCCTTTTGGCCCAATCACAAGCGTTTGATCCACTGTCAAGGAGGATTTTGAAATTTCACTGAAAATTTTTCAAAAGGGAAAACAACTGGGATTTTGGAATATCTCAGGGGCAACGTGGGTTTTACTTTCAAAGCTTTCCTTCCAGGGACTTCCGTTGTGCTGCAGCCCTAAGTGAGATGGTTCACCTTTTCCTTCAGTGGAAAGAAGCAACAATAGGACTGCTTTGTAAGGCACAAAATGATGAAGGCTTTCCAAAGGAGGAGGACGTGAAAGTGCCAGAGAGCCGGAGGGCCATTGCAGCAGAAAGTGGATCTGACTTCCTCTAACTCATAATGAATGCAATTCTTTTGAGTTGAAGTTCAGGTAAACCTGCAGAAGGAAGACAGTCTTGGAATTGGTGCAAAGCAGGAGGTAGGGGTGGGGGTGGGCCAGAGGGGTTCAGTATATAGTGGGGAGAAGTGGACCATCTCCTCCTTTGTGTAACTCTTGTCTTTCCTGTGTTACACCAGCTGGGTAACAATTGTGTGTTCCGCAACTGATAGAAATGGCAACGAATTCACCTTCTGTATGCTTTGGGCGTGGTCAGTGAAATTCATCCCTCCTTGAGTGGGATCAGACCTTTTTGACATCTGTGGCAGAGAGGAAGAGTAACTGTCATTCATTAAGAACTGACTTTATTCATGCACTCAACTGAGAGCTTTAAATACATTTTATTTCTTTAAACTCTTTATTTTGTATTAGAGTATAACTGATTAGGGCTTCCCTGGTAGCTCAACTGGTAAAGAATCCACCTGCAATGCAGGAGACGCCAGTTCAGTTCATGGGTTGGGAAGATCCCCTGGAGAAGGGATAGGCTACCCACTCCAGTATTCTTGCCTGGAGAATCCCATGGACAGAGGAGCCTGGTGGGCTTCAGTACACGGGATCACAAAGAGTCGGACACGACTGAGCGATGAAGCACAGCACAGCACATAGCCGATTAAGTGTTGTGACAGTTTCAGGGGAACAGCGAAGGGACTCAGCCACACATATACAGGCATCCATTCTCCCCCCACCCCCTCCCATCCAGGCTGCCACCAAAATGTTTTATTTTGAAGTCTCAACAATCCTGTGATACAGTTAAAGTTATTTACAACTCAGTTTTTATGAGAAAATTAAGTATCAGAGGGGAAAGTCCTACAGTGGTAAAATGCAGCCTGTAACCCAAGGTCTTTGACGCCTTGTACTTTGGGGGCCAACTGTCAGCATTACACTTTTAATTTGTTTGAAAAACCAGTTGGCTGTTGGAATGTTCTCTCTTAAGCTTTCAAGGGAAAAGCTGCTTTCTGAAATCTTCAAGTACCCTTGAAATCAAAGGAATTGTCTTGATATTGACATAAAAAGTGAGAGGAAAGTTCCCTCTCACTTCCCAGGTGGATAAACAAATTCCCAGGTGGATAAGCTAAATGGATTCGGAGAGCCAAGTATGTGCTTCCTGTAGCCTGGGTGTTTGCTACCACGGAGATGGTACAAACACCAAGCGGGCCACGGCCCCTGCCAATCCCTCTGCATGTGCTAGCCTAAAACGTGTACCAACCATAACTAGCAGGGAGAATGCTTCATTTTAAATCGAAACCTGTTTTCTTAATCTCTGAGTATGTGACCACTAAAGACCTCTTCTCTATTGACTCAGTGCCAATATTTTAACCTGAAAAACAAGATCATTAAATAAGAAAAGAGTAAGGATCCTGATAAAAAAAAAAATTTCCCTGGCTTTAACTGTGATTAATGAATGAGCAAGCTTTTCAGAATGTAAGAAGGAAAGGTCTTTTCTTATGAATACACAATTCTAAGTCAAATTCTCTTTATGAATTTGTGTGTGTGTGTGTGTGTGTTTGAAAAATCTTTCATTTAAAACCAACATAGCCATGTTCAGGCAAGTCTGAATACATGTAATAATATCTTTATATAATCTCACTAAGAGAAATATCCAGCCCTTTATTTTAATTAATAACTTCATATAAGGTGAAGATGGCATACATCCTGGTGAACTCCTACCTTTTATCCTCTGTCTCAATGTTCATTGAATCACCGTGTTACTGAGTTTGTGACATCACAGTCTATCACTATGGAAACAACTATGCTGACCCATGTTATCCTGTGGCACTTTTAGTCCTCATTTGGTTTTCTTTGCTGCTGCTGCTGCTAAGTCACTTCAGTCGTGTCCGACTCTGTGCGACCCCATAGACGGCAGCCCACCAGGCTCCACCGTCCCTGGGATTCTCCAGGCAAGAACACTGGAGTGGGTTGCCATTTCCTTCTCCAATGCATGAAAGTGAAAAGTGAAAGGGAAGTCGCTCAGTCGCATCCGACTCTTCTCGACCCCATGGACTGCAGCCTACCAGGCTCTTCTGTCCATGGGATTTTCTAGGCAAGAGTACTGGAGTAGGGTGCCATCGCTTTCTCCAGGTTTTCTTTGCTAAGGTCAGCCAAATCAAATTCATTTATCTTCACAAGTTAAAAAATGCTCTCTATAATAATGACCATGACAACCCAAAATAATGATAGTTTTTAAAGTACTCAGACACTAGTAAAATTAAAAACATAGAAACAGCCATTTATAACTCCACCTCTCTACTTTTCGGTGGCTAATTATTGTCAAACATACACTTCATTTTCACATATTTATAAACATGGCGCTGTAAAATAGCCTTTAAAATTTAATATTATAAGTAGGTTTCAATAGTGCTTAGTTATGACGACTTTTTATCTAGTTCTGATGTATTCTGAAAACAACCTTTTATGTCCTAAGAATAGGATGGTTTGCTAAATAGGGTTTAAGGAGTAAAAGTCAAGATTGTGAGAACGTTCTGTTTTAGAGAGGGACATACAAGTTATTTCATTTTATTTCTTTAGGTTCCACAGTTAAAAGAAAAATTAAGGCCTTTTTTCTCTTTTTAATCATAAATCAGTGAAGATTTAGAAGACTCTCATGAACTTCCTGAATGGAAATTACCAAATAAAAATGTAGATGTAATCAAGCAAACCTAAGTGCCTAAAGCAAATAAACCACAGATTACGAGTTTTGTATCGTTATTACTCAACACAGAGTAGGTACTCAACAAATGTTATCGGAAATAACTTTATAGAAAAAGCTTTGAGGAAGTAAAACAATTAGCGAATTTATAAGTTACAATTCTGTTTCCATTATTACTGTGAAGCCTGAATTTGTGTGACATTAGAGGAGAGAGATTTTGTAATACATAAAAACAATTTTACATGATTCTTGGACAAGTTTTTCCACAGGTATCTGGTTATTAAGTATAAAAAATTATTTTTATCCAAATTAAAAACTTTTGCTCTGGAAAAGACCTGGTAAAGAGAATGAAAGAATAAGCTACATACTGGGAAAAAATATGTGTAAACTACATATCCAATGGAGGACGGCTGTCAAGAATATATAAAGAACTCTCAAAACTCAACAGTCAAAAGCAATCCAATTAGGAAACAGGCAAAGGCAGAAGAAACATTTCACAACATCCAGATGGCAAATAAGCACATGAAAAGAGGCTCAACATCAGCAGCCATTGGGGAAATGCAAATTAAATCCAAAATGAAATATCCCCACACACCTACCATAATGGTTAAAATAAAAAGGTGACAACACGAACTTATGGGGTGGGGGGAATATAGAAAAACTGGATCACTTTCACATTGCTATTGGTGATGTAAAATGGTACAGCGATGTTGGAAATATTCTAACAGTTTCTTAAAAAAGGAAAACTAAATATGCAATGACCCCTCAATTATACTCTTGGCATTTTCCCAGACAACTGAAATCTTATGTTCATGCAAAAACCTTAGTACATGAATATTTATAGCAACTTTATTTGTAATAGTCCCAAATTGGAACTCACCCAGGTGTCCTTCAGTGGGTGAATGGTTCAACAGCCATCCCATGAAATACTATTCAGCCACAAAAAGGAATGAACTATTGAAATACACATAATCTGGATAAACCTCCAGATAATTATGATAAGTGAAGAAGCTCCAAATATTTATGTTGAATGGCAAGAGTCAATTCCCCAAGTTATATACGGATGATCCCATTTATATAACATTTTTGAAACAACAATATTAATGCTTGCCAGGATTTAAGATGGGAATAGGAAAGAGAAGAAAGCACACGCGGCTATAAAATGGCAACACAAGGGATTCTCATAGTGATGAAAATGTTCTGTGTCCTGACTGTATCCTTGTTAATATCCTGCTTGTGATATTGTAAATAGTCCTGCAAGATGTTAACACTGGAAGAAACTGGGTCAAAAGTACACAGGATCTCTCTGTATTATTTCCTACAACTGCACATGAACCTAAGTATCCCAAGTTTAATTTAAACTGTTATTTCTAAGGTGGATGCTGTTTTAAAATTTACTAAGGGTTTCCACAANTGTTAATATCCTGCTTGTGATATTGTAAATAGTCCTGCAAGATGTTAACACTGGAAGAAACTGGGTCAAAAGTACACAGGCTCTCTCTGTATTATTTCCTACAACTGCACATGAACCTAAGTATCCCAAGTTTAATTTAAACTGTTATTTCTAAGGTGGATGCTGTTTTAAAATTTACTAAGGGTTTCCACAAACATAACATTTAAAGGAGTTACCTATCAAAAGTGCCTATCATTATCCTGGGTGGGAGGGGAGTCTGGGGGAGAATGGATACATTATATGTTATGGCTGAGTCCCTTGCTATCCATCTGAAACTAACACAACATTGTATACTCCAATACAAAATAAAAAGTTTTTTTTTAAGTTCCCATCATGTTTCCAGAGTGAGATCTGCACATTGAGAAAGTGTAGCTCATTAAGTGTAATAAAAATATTTAAAGAAAATGAATTTCAATCAAATATTTCCTTTTGAAAACAGTACTCAAGACCATAGCAATTGCCTAAGAAATGGTGATGTACAATAGAGAATGAGAGTAGTTAAAATTCTGAAATTTACTTTCAAGGACAATCTTTATGGCTAAGAACTCCGAAATGACAGTTACCTGTTCATCAGGCAGTGCTAAGGTGTTTTATAAGATAATGCTCTTCCGTCCTCTTTCCCTAAATCTTGGCTTTGTTAAAAACCAACCAGATGAAATGGAGACTTCTGGTGCAAATAAAGAAGCCCCTGTGGGATTTTCAAAAAAGTATTTAACCATCCAATGGAAGTTTCTTCAGAGTTTATTATATAGGCAGGCCCTGTGCTGGCCATGGGGAGACAAGATGAGCATGGCTTAGCTCTTCCTGTTAAGAAACGCAAGCATAAAGGAAGAAGAAACACTTCCCTAGTAATAGACGTTTTACAATATAATGCAATAAGTGCCAGGACAAAAGACATCACAAAGGGGAGCACACAGGAGAGACACTGTGTTCCGACTAGGAGCTGGGGCAGGCTGGGGAAACCGGGGACTTTCCCAGATGAGCTGGGTCATGAGCAATGCATCAGTGTCAGCCAGGTTAAACAAACACACACCCACCAAGAGTTCTAGAAAGAACCTAGAGCCTCGGTTTGGATAAATTCTGTGTCTGAGTGAGCTTAAGGGGTAGAAGACACCCTAATATGTCTGAAAAATGAACCCCAAATCTCTCCTATTTACTCCTGAACATTATTATGCTTGTTGGAACACATCCATGAATACAGTCCCAAACTCTCTGCTACTGCCTGGCTGGGACACACTGTGGCAGAGTTGTGATGAAGGTGTTGGCGCTGAGGCTGCCATAACACAACAGAATTTTCTTTAAGTGTGTGTGTCTAATATTTCCGGAGAAGAGAATGACAATCCAGTCCAGTATTCTTGCCTGGAGAATTCCATGGACAGAGGAGCCTGAGGGACTACAGTCCATAGGACCACAGAGTCGGACATGATTGAGTGACCAACACACACTTTAATATTTGGTCATTTGAGGTACAGCATTGGTACACTGTGACTTTGACCCTTAAACAATTTTTTTCCCTGTATTATTAAGCACTATTAAGTCATTGGGATCTCCAATCAAAGAAATATACTATCCTTATATAATCACCTATAAAAACTCACACAGATCTAATACACATAGCTTCATCTTGACCCAATGATGACAGCTTAATCAACGATGGTTTTACATTCAAACAGACCTTGGCACAACTCTGTCGAAGAAAGAACATCATCTCAGTGATCAGACTCGTGCTTATGTAAGCAATGAAAGATGAAGATGGAAAAGATAAACTCTGAAATCTAGAGGTTCTTTCATAAATCATTGTTGGGAGAAAACACAAGGTACTTGACAACTATCAAGCCAACTTCCGCTTCTCATCCTGTTACCAAGCAAATCATCTGTTGAAAACTTCAGAAATTAAGATTGGGGAATAAAATGAAAGGATACACGTTTAGTGACAGTATTAGGCTTGGACCAATTCCAGAATTCAAAGGATAGAAAATGAAAGATAAATAAACATTACTAAAAGAATCTTTATTTTGGCCAGGAAAAAAAAAAAACTATTTTGTCAATAAAACATATTTTCCTGTAGAAGTAATGGTATGTGTCTATGAAAACAAGCAACAGCTGGATTTTCCTATGTTAGCATGTACTAAAACATCCCAAAGTACGTCTACAATGATTAAAAATGAACTATTCGTGAGTTATCTTGACTATTAGTACTTTGAAGTTGTCTGATTTTATTTTATATTACTTGATTAAAATAATATCTCCTGACAGTGTGGAGTTTGCTGTGGCAAGAGAGTTTTTGATCTGCACAGCAAAGGTACAACACTGAGGTTTGTAAACTGTTCATCAGATACGTTGACAGAATTACTGATCATTCTAACAGCATGACCACCGACATAATGGCTCACACTGCTACTGCAGAAAGGACCTAAATGAAGTGTCTGGATTATACAAAATGAACTTCTCCAGCTCTGCCAGGAGACAGAGAATTGTTTTGGTCAGTCCACAAGAGCAATGAAAACAGCAATCCCCCACAAAGTCACCTACTCATTGACTTGAACTAATATGGTATTTGTGAACTTTATTTTCCTTCTGTTTGGCTAGATAAAGGTGCCTTTAAATGTGTCTCCCTGGCTTATTGGAAGAAATCCCTTCAGAATAACTTTGTCATGCAGGGCTATCTTTGCCCACCCAACTAAGGAGGAAACCAATGAGACTTTGGGTTGCCATGATGTCAGCTCCTAGAACTGGGGCCATACATTAAACTAGAAAGAGTCTGATTCAGTAGGCATGTACCCACACACCTGGCTCCCATCTTGCCTACCTGCCATCTTTCGTCACCCATCTCCATTTTAAACTCATCAGATAAAACACCAGCACAGTATCTCCAGAAGGCCACTGTTAAATGCAGCTGGGAGGGGATGATCACTGGCAGTCTTCTCTAGCCTCATTCCTGTAAATTTTGTTGTCACATTAGGTCACTGTCACTCTGGGAGGCAGAGGGTATCAGCAACTGAGGCTTTGGGCTAAGTTGCAGTGGTGAAAAGAGAACAGAACGAGACAACAAAGTATAGGAGCCTGGGCGCCAGAAAGTCCTGCTTCAGGACAGGGGACCTAGGAATAGGTCTTGATCTGGGCTTCTGGAGGCATTAAGAGTTCAGTAAGCTAGAGAATTCCCAATAGTTTGATCCCTGTCTGTCACATGTTACCTGCACAACTCTGTGAACGTCACTCCTCTGAATCCTGCATTTTTGTCACTTGTAAAATAGGTGGCCATTCTCCTCTTTATTTTCTGGAATCAAGAGACAGCATGCTCTCAGCATGCCAGGGCTGTGCCTGACACACTGTGGTTGCTCAAGACCAATTTTTCTGAATGAATAACATGTGAATAACTAGTTCAGTGCCTGATTCATCAAAGGTTCTCAGTAAATTAAAACACTGAAAAATGCCCAAGTTTTAACAATGAGAAACATTCTAAAACTGGGACACAGCTACAATGTGTAGGGAAGGTCATCCATCTCTCAACCCCAGGAAGAAAAGGTGTCTATGCTATCGGAAATTTTTCTTACTCTTGACCAAACTTAGGACCCTTCCTGATCCCAGTATCAACCACTGAAGAGTGAAAATCGGCTGGTTGAAAAGAGGGGTGAGTTCTAACATCCATTCAGAGTTGCATAGGTGAGAACCGCTCCTTCCTGTTGCCAGGAACCGGAACAATACAATTTACAAGACAGAACATTTTCCACCTCTCTGCTACACACATTTAGCCTTTTCTTTTTTTTGGTTCACTATGAATCTCTAATTATTCCCCTTCGTGGAGTTGAGAAATCAGAGCACGAGGCAACCTGGCTCAAAGAATGAACCCTTTCCTGAACAAGGACAATTGGAAAAACTACAAGCCCCAAAGGGGAAAAATGCCCTCCATTTCCCGAAGTATGCTAAAAAGGCTGCAATTAGCTCCGTTTCTAATAGTTTCCACAGCTCTGCTACTGGACGTATCTCATCTTTCTGCCACGAGCCTGGTAAGAATTGCCTGCACTTCTAATCTCTCCCCTAGCCTTTTGGCCCCTTATCACATCCTTCCTAATTGCAGGGGTTGGGGAGTCTGTTGGAACCTCCTTTAGAGACCTTCTCATTCTGACACCTCATCACATGTCCCTTCTAATCGATGCTGGGCTGCTTGGTCCTCAAATAAAGGTGATAGGAAACAGAGCCTTAATATGTCTTTCCTAGCCCACTGGAAGGAATTTTCACTCCCCGCACTCTGGCTGTCCACGTTGACACAGCTCTGTGGGCAGACAACTTACACGAGGAGTTACCACCCCGCTCCTGCCTCACCTTCTGACATCCCCTCAGGGATATCCACACTGTTGAGATGATGACCACAAATATAACAAATCTTTCCCCTGAAACACAGTCATCCCATTCTTTCCACTTCCCTTTGGCTTAAGTAAGTTAAATTTAATCACTGTTTAACTGACCACCCCTGAAAATGCCTCCTCCCCTAAATGAGATCTGCCAAGAATATCCAGGGTCAGCCCAGGAAGAGTGGACAGCACAATTAATATAAAATATCGTGTGATATGGTGGAAAAGGCAAGGACTCTGATGTCTGGAAAAATCGGAACCAAATCCTTCAGATGACTATATGGGCTTGAGCAAATCACATAAGCCCTCTAAATTTCTGTTTCCATATTTATAAAATGAGGTTAATGAATGGGGCCTATTTAATAGGGCTGTTGATAGAATTAAGTAAATGAATACATGTAAAACGATGAGAACCTGCTTCGTGCACAATCATCATCTATTTATCAATACATCACTAAATATCAACACATTTAATTGTTATCAATATATGTTATTTGTTTTGATGCCTATCATGTCCTTGAATTTTCTATTCTTAGTGGGCTGGGCCCAGGGCTCCCTAATGATGAGAGGTATACCAGGTGCCTTCCAAGAAACCCACTGTGCAGACATGCATCCTTCCAAAATCTACCTTTCCTGGAAACGGAAGAGGACAATTCCACACTTAGAAATTCACTGCTTTCTTCACTCTGTATAATAGGCTCCAGTTTCACCCACCTCAAAGAAAAACACCAATACAGTATACTGACGCATATATATGGAATTTAGAAAGATGGTAATGATAACCCTGTATGCGAGACAGCAAAAGAGACACAGATGTATAGAACAGTCTTTTGGACTCTGTGGGAGAGGGAGAGGGTGGGATGATTTGGGAGAATGGCATTGAAACATGTATAATATCATATATGAAACAAACTGCCAGTCCAGGTTTGATGCATGATACTGGATGCTTGAGGCTGGTGCACTGGGATGACCCAGAGGGGTGGTACGGGTCAGAGGAGGGAGGGGGGTTCAGGATGGGGAACACGTGTATACCTGTGGTGGATTCATGTTGATGTAGGGCAAAATCAAGACAATATTATAAAGTAATGAACCTCCAATTAAAATAAATAAATTTATATTAAAAAGAAGAAATTCACTGCTTTAACCTTGGTTTGGTTACTTGTCTTCCTTTAAAACACAAATGTTTTGGGGAAGGGCAACATACTAAGCTAATAAACAGTAATATTTAACATTTGTGAAGTAATACCTTTTAGGTACTTGTGGCATTTATTTTAGCCTGCTTAATAATCCTGTAAGGTAAACATTATTCCCACTGACAAAGTTCAAACATTTACGTTTGTGAGGATAATCAGAGCAAATATGGTGTCACCTAATCAAGTTTCTTTTTCTTTTTTTTTTTTTAAATAAGTGATGGAATAAAAACAATCTGAGATAGTGATAGGCTAATAAAATACAAAATAAGTCTAGTCTGGGGTATATGGAGACCCCCTTTCCAGGTGGGCTCTGACCTTGGAAACAGGTATTTCTGAGGACCTCTACTTAAATGCCTCTGTAGCTGCTTTGCTGTTAACACATTATTTACTGAAAAAAAGAAAAGCATGTCCACATTTTCAGTGATGAACATAATATGACAATGCAAGTTGCCAGATACTACAAAAAAAGTGTGTGTACGGGGGTTACTAGGAGGCATTTCAGTCCTGAGTTTGAACAGAAATGCTCCTATAGCAGACTTTCTCTACAGCTATACCCTTAACCTCACCCAGAACCTTCCAGCTCCCATTACTCACTGAGGCTGTGCCCATATGTTCTTTAACCATCCTCCAGGTTTGTCCTAGGAGAAAGCAGAACATATCATTCATTGCCACTCATAGATAAGCTACTAGATTTCTCCTTAAGCACAAGGAAGTAGATGGAATATTACAACATCCCCTGCTTCGTTGGTAAGAAGAAATAATTCTATGTTCAAGAAATCCAGGATTCTTAAGGGCATTGTGAGGACTTCCCTGGTGGTCCAGTGGTTAAGAATCTGCCTTGAAACACAGGGGATTGGGGTTTGATCCCTGGTCAAGCAACTAAGATCCCACACGCCCTGGATAAACTAAGCCCATGTGTAGCAACTCCTGAGCCTGTTCGCCACAACTACAGAGTGTGTACAGCGAAACGTGTTAATTTCATGCACGATGCAATGAAGGGACTGCGTGCTGCAAGTAAGACCCAGAGCAGCCAAATAAATAAGTAAATAACTTTATTTTTAAAGGGCATCTTGAAGAAGATGTAGCTCTCATCACTTGAAAGGGAATTCATGTGGCCTGAGAATCTGGCCTCAGGTTTTTATGTGGTTCATTAAATGAGTCAAAATTAAGTTGCAAAATCTGCCAACAATAAAAGTAGCACTGTCCTAAGGCTGGAGACACACTGATTTGAAAATGCAAGTTATGGTAGCGCAGTCAAGAATGGGACTATGTGATTTCACTAAGCAACTTCCTTGCTCCATGGAACCAACAGAGCATTCAATTTCCATACACACATGTCACTCTCAGACTTAAGCTGTTTGACCTACAAGTAAAAAGATTAGGAAAAACAAAAAATTATGCACAGACACCATGTAGATATATACTTGAAATAATAAACTTTAATTAATTTACATTTGTTCTTTTAAAATGTACATGATGACCAACATGAACAATGATAAGGACACAGAATTCTGGACAGACAGGAAGTGGATGGATGGGAAACCAGGAAACAGATGTAGTAGGTCCGGTGTCTGAGAAGAAATGGCCACATTGTAAGAACTTCTTCTACTGCAGTTTATGATGTTTCATGCATGAGTATCAAAACAGAGAGAGAAAGGGAAAAAATGATTAAAATGAAGTTCTCATTTTCTTGCATTAGAAAACAAAGCTTTACTTCTACCTGGATTATTAATTGTGTATCTCTAGTCCAGGTCATGTACTAACAGTTTCCCTACAATTAGACACATATATATCTGCATAAGTTATTGCCCAAGGGTCTAAGTATTTTCTAGCATTAGTAATCAGCAGATAGCAGGTGCTGTGTTGCCAGTGGGCAAAAGGCCTCACTATGTTTGGGCCAACATGGTAAAAGGAGGCCATGGCTGTTTCTGGCAGGGCAAGGGCTTTGTCCTAGGAAGCCAGAATCTCCAAATATTTACCTTCTCACTTTGGTCCACTTCACCAAGCATGAAGCCATGGCTGCTTCTGGCCAGTTTCCCTGTTTGGGCTCCATCATTCTATAATGCAAAGAGAAGAGAAACTCTGGATAAATATCCTGTATATTTGTGATCCCATTCGTGTTGTAAAACACACAACTTTTTCTTTAGTTATTTGGGGGGGGGGGGCGGAATACACACATTTCCTTCCACTTTCATTGTTAGATCACTGAGGTCCAATATCACTCTGTTGACTTGCATAAGGTTATACCCTGGTGTCAACACAGCCAGTGATCATTTGGAAAACCTAAACCCATTGAATGGAATAAATGAGCTTCCATAGGTAATACTAATCTATGCTTTCTAAGAGTGGATGAAATATGACTAGGTCCTATAAGCAAAACAAAAACAGTTTACTTACCTGGTATGAGACAGTCTGTAGACATTTCTNAGATGTGTATAAGAGACAGGTTATACCCTGGTGTCAACACAGCCAGTGATCATTTGGAAAACCTAAACCCATTGAATGGAATAAATGAGCTTCCATAGGTAATACTAATCTATGCTTTCTAAGAGTGGATGAAATATGACTAGGTCCTATAAGCAAAACAAAAACAGTTTACTTACCTGGTATGAGACAGTCTGTAGACATTTCTCTTGTTTTGAACCAACTGTCCCAGACACAGGACAGATCCAATCAAGAGACATCTTCAGGTGAGCTGAGGGGTCCAAGAAAACCCATTACTGTAGCTGAAACAAGCTGAGTTTCCATCCTAGAGTGATGTGGTCCTTGGGAACTACCAGGGTGCTGTCATACGCACAGCTTCTGTGGGCTGGCTGAGTAGTAGTTACTGGGTCCATGGTTTTGGTAACTTATTAGCGGAATCCAGCAGCTGACAGAGCAGACAGGAGCTCTGGTCCTTTTCGTGAAGAGGGTTGTCCTCTTGTGCATAAGTGTGGAACCATCAAGCAGAAAATCCTGTAGCTCTGTGGATGGTGCCCGTCCTAAAACCAGGTTATTCATTTAAGTCTCAGGTTGAAATCTGCTAACAAGGTCAGACTACACATTCCAACAGTGAAACCCTTGCTTTAGAACCAGTGAAGCTGTCCATAAGCACTGTTTCCTGATGGATGTTTTAAGAGGGATCTATAAACGGAGGAGCCTGGTAGGCTACAGTCCATGGGGTCACTAAGAGTCAGGCATGGCTGAGCGACTTCACTTTCACTTCTCACTTTCATGCATTGGAGAAGGAAATGGCAACCCACTCCAGTGTTCTTGCCTGGAGAATCCCAGGGACAGAGGAGCCTGGTGGGCTGTCGTCTATGGGGTCACACAGAGTCGGACACGACTGACGCTACTTAGCAGCAGCAGCAGCATAAAGATTTAAGAAAAGAGAGAAGAAATCGCTCAAATGAAAAAAAGATATTGGGGTTGAGGGAGTGGCGGATTTTACTATGATTCACTCCTACCTGCTTCCCTTCATGGGAGGTTAATTATATTTTCCCGAGACACTAACATCAGACTTGGATTGGCCTTCACTTCTGCAGAAATAGACAAGGGAGTGGAAGTGATAGAAGTTTTTTCATAACTTGTATTGATAGTCCACCAATGTGTTTGATGTAATACACACTGGTATTAAAAGATTCCTCCATCATTGTGGGCTCTTCAGACAAAATACCATAGAGCAGAACTCTCTGCTAACAACTATTGGGCATGTAGTGTAACTGGAAAATAAACTTTGGTTGTTTGCAAACTGCCGAATTTTGGAGTACTTTGTTGCCGTGGCACAATCTAACCTGCTCCAGCTGAGAAAGATAACAACTTGGAGGAAAACAGCAGTGTGGTTGAATCTGTCTCCATTCCTATTTTGTATATAAGCTCATCAATATAAGTAAACACTGCTTAGTTCCCTTGCTGTTGAGTATCTTTCTCCAACAGATGACTGAAAGAGACATTATCCTGCTCATACATTTGAAGTATCTCATAGTCGGCTGATAAATTGGGATTCATCAAAACCTCATGGCTCATTTTTTCATCACTGCTGAAGGAGCTATCAAAGTGAAGGTAATCAAATGGATTGAAAACAGGTTTACCAATGTGCTGTTACCCCCAAAATGCTCATGCAAGAAAATCTAACCATCTATACGTAAGTAATGACATCTAAAAGGACAGCAAATGGACAAGGTTGTTGGGCTAACCAGCCTTTGTCTCTTTCCCCTACTCACAGCTCCTCTGCTACAGAGATTTGCCCATGAGGCCCTGGAAAGCCATCTTTAAAGGTTTCTCTGAGTTAGTAAGAAGCAGCTCTGAGTGGCTGTGCTTCCAGGGGAAAATAATCAGGGCTATAGAAAACCAGAAAGAGCAGTAAGAGAAGGGAGAAAAGCCACCACATTTAATGCCATTTCTAAAGAAACAGAAATATTTAATGACTTCCTTGAGTTTTTTTTTTTNAACAAAAACAGTTTACTTACCTGGTATGAGACAGTCTGTAGACATTTCTCTTGTTTTGAACCAACTGTCCCAGACACAGGACAGATCCAATCAAGAGACATCTTCAGGTGAGCTGAGGGGTCCAAGAAAACCCATTACTGTAGCTGAAACAAGCTGAGTTTCCATCCTAGAGTGATGTGGTCCTTGGGAACTACCAGGGTGCTGTCATACGCACAGCTTCTGTGGGCTGGCTGAGTAGTAGTTACTGGGTCCATGGTTTTGGTAACTTATTAGCGGAATCCAGCAGCTGACAGAGCAGACAGGAGCTCTGGTCCTTTTCGTGAAGAGGGTTGTCCTCTTGTGCATAAGTGTGGAACCATCAAGCAGAAAATCCTGTAGCTCTGTGGATGGTGCCCGTCCTAAAACCAGGTTATTCATTTAAGTCTCAGGTTGAAATCTGCTAACAAGGTCAGACTACACATTCCAACAGTGAAACCCTTGCTTTAGAACCAGTGAAGCTGTCCATAAGCACTGTTTCCTGATGGATGTTTTAAGAGGGATCTATAAACGGAGGAGCCTGGTAGGCTACAGTCCATGGGGTCACTAAGAGTCAGGCATGGCTGAGCGACTTCACTTTCACTTCTCACTTTCATGCATTGGAGAAGGAAATGGCAACCCACTCCAGTGTTCTTGCCTGGAGAATCCCAGGGACAGAGGAGCCTGGTGGGCTGTCGTCTATGGGGTCACACAGAGTCGGACACGACTGACGCTACTTAGCAGCAGCAGCAGCATAAAGATTTAAGAAAAGAGAGAAGAAATCGCTCAAATGAAAAAAAGATATTGGGGTTGAGGGAGTGGCGGATTTTACTATGATTCACTCCTACCTGCTTCCCTTCATGGGAGGTTAATTATATTTTCCCGAGACACTAACATCAGACTTGGATTGGCCTTCACTTCTGCAGAAATAGACAAGGGAGTGGAAGTGATAGAAGTTTTTTCATAACTTGTATTGATAGTCCACCAATGTGTTTGATGTAATACACACTGGTATTAAAAGATTCCTCCATCATTGTGGGCTCTTCAGACAAAATACCATAGAGCAGAACTCTCTGCTAACAACTATTGGGCATGTAGTGTAACTGGAAAATAAACTTTGGTTGTTTGCAAACTGCCGAATTTTGGAGTACTTTGTTGCCGTGGCACAATCTAACCTGCTCCAGCTGAGAAAGATAACAACTTGGAGGAAAACAGCAGTGTGGTTGAATCTGTCTCCATTCCTATTTTGTATATAAGCTCATCAATATAAGTAAACACTGCTTAGTTCCCTTGCTGTTGAGTATCTTTCTCCAACAGATGACTGAAAGAGACATTATCCTGCTCATACATTTGAAGTATCTCATAGTCGGCTGATAAATTGGGATTCATCAAAACCTCATGGCTCATTTTTTCATCACTGCTGAAGGAGCTATCAAAGTGAAGGTAATCAAATGGATTGAAAACAGGTTTACCAATGTGCTGTTACCCCCAAAATGCTCATGCAAGAAAATCTAACCATCTATACGTAAGTAATGACATCTAAAAGGACAGCAAATGGACAAGGTTGTTGGGCTAACCAGCCTTTGTCTCTTTCCCCTACTCACAGCTCCTCTGCTACAGAGATTTGCCCATGAGGCCCTGGAAAGCCATCTTTAAAGGTTTCTCTGAGTTAGTAAGAAGCAGCTCTGAGTGGCTGTGCTTCCAGGGGAAAATAATCAGGGCTATAGAAAACCAGAAAGAGCAGTAAGAGAAGGGAGAAAAGCCACCACATTTAATGCCATTTCTAAAGAAACAGAAATATTTAATGACTTCCTTGAGTTTTTTTTTTTTAATGGAAAATGATACACTGGAAAACAGTGTGGTAGGAAAAAGTAACTAACATCACAATGGCTTTCCTAGATTTTCCATCATCTGAAAGAGTTAAACCTACCCCAGATGGGAGGCGCAGCAGATGGGGGCATTCCGATGACTTATAACCTTGGATAATAAAATGACCTAAGACTCTATTTAGAGAAATAGAACAGCTATACTTGGGCTGTTTATAGACTCAGAAATATCATGATAAGCAAACGCAGGCAGTTCAAAGGAATGATGAAAAAAAAAAAGATAAGTGGATAAATAATGATCCGATGTTGTTGCGAAAAGGCAGCATAGCTGTTGCATTGTTAATATAAACACAGATGACCTTTCATTTGCTCAACTTTCGTCTTCAGGACAGGAAACAGCAACTGATTTTTATCGGACAAGTAGAATCTTCCACTTGCTTCTGCTGGGCTGACTTTATGGTGTATGTCAGAGCCCAGTCATGTTACTATCTCTTCAAAGCCCATGCTGAAAGCCTGATAGGAGCTTGAAAGGGAAGCTTATCCCAGGCATAGGCTTTGTGGGCCCCAGAGACGTGGCAGCTCGCGTCACAGGTCACAGGGTGGGAAGGCAGGGTGCACGTGTGTGGGGCCACGGGGAGTGGAAGGTGGTGATCAGACAGAAAAGGGCCTCAATTACATTTCCATGTACGTATGTGACCGATTCATCTTTTTCACAAACTTAAACATCCTCTAGGATAATGTTTATTACTGAACAAATAAACACACCCTGGAGCAATTGTTTTGTACATGAAGGGAGCTCGTAAATCCTATATGCTGGACATACGATGAACTAAAACACTCACAAAGAATTGTTTATGGATTACACAATACTTTTGCGTCAGAAGGGTTTCAAACATCTGAACGACATTTTCTGTTTCTGATCACAATGAGTCGGGTCTTTTTTCTTTTATGGGGTGCACTAAGCATGCACTCATCCTGGACACAACACTTTAAAAATCCATGCAATCCTGGACGAACACCCCCCCCCCAAATAAATCCATGCAGGTAGTTCACGGCAACCCACGGTGATGGATGAATATTTTTTCCAATCTCTTCACTGGAAATCTGTCACATTGTGATTTCATAAACTTTCCCCCTAAATGAAATCACCTAAACTGACTTTTAATTTTTTGAGGTACAGTCTACTTAGTCTGGGCACCAAAACAGATCCTCTCAATACAAAATACACTCTTACTGTTCTTATTAATTAAATATTTCTCACCTAGCATAATACTTGTTATGTTGTGCTAGGTGAGAAATATGGGCTCGATAAAGGACAGAAATGGTATGGACCTAACAGAAGCAGAAGATATTAAGAAGAGGTAGCAAGAATACACAGAAGAACTGTACAAAAAAGATCTTCACGACCCAGATAATCATGATGGTGTGATCACTCACCTAGGGCCAGACATCCTGGAATGTGAANTGAGTTTGGGTGAACTCTGGGAGTTGGTGATGGACAGGGAGGCCTGGCGTGTTGCGATTCATGGGTTCGCAAAGAGTCGGACACAACTGAGCAACTGAACTGAACTGAACTTGCAGATGAAGGAATTTATAATCTGATTCAATAACTGCAATATTGTTGAGCATTATAAACAAATATTGCATTTATTTTTAAGTGTTTAAAAAACTTATATGAGGATCTTAACTTTCAAAAATGATGTATTTATCTCATTTTTTCCTATCTCTTCTATTGATTTTGGCAACACTGAACTTATCACTAGGATTTATCTTAAAGCTATTATTTCCATTTTTCAAGATAAGTGCAATAGAGTTGATTTGGAAAAGGTGACTAGAAAAACGCATCAGTGACTAACAACTAGTACAAATATACTTTCCAAAGCATAAAAGGAAAAAAAATCCCAAAGAGGAATGGTATTAGAACTTCGTCATAGAATATTTTAGCAGAAAATTAAGTCTTTAGATAAAGGGCGTGTAGCTTCTTCCATTTTCTTTGCTGAGGCCAGTATAAATCTTGAGAATATGCTAACAGGTACTTCTCTGAAAGAGCAAGAAAGGAAGTCCAGTTAAAAAGAACAAAGTTCACATGGAGCCTAGCCTGGCACTCTGTGACAACTTAGAGGGGTGGGATAGGATTGGGGGAGGGAGATTTAAAAGGGAGGAGAGAAATATATTTTTATGACTGATCTGTGCTGTTGTATGGCAGATACCAATACAACATTGTAAAGCAATTTTCCTCTAATTAAAAAATTAATTAAAAATCACCATAAAGAATTATATCTCAATTAAAAAAATGATTAACTGGTAGAGGCAGTTTTCAAACCCAGAGAGTTTGGTGTCAGACTTATGTTATTGACCACTATTCTATGCCGTGAAGGCTATTCTCTCCTGAAGGCTGATACGTAAACATTTCCGAATCATTGACCCCTATTCTCATTTCTCGGGTTTGACACCATCTTTAAGCTCTTTGGTTCTGTGTCAACATACAGCAGTTTTATTCATTTCTGTTTGTGCGCATATGTGTGTGTGTAGGTTAATTAAAATTATTTTCAGACAGAAAAAAGGAAAAGACTAATGTTCACGTATCAGATTAGACATGTGTGAGGGATGGTAGTCAACAGAACACGTATATTTAACCACTGAACATGAAGGTTCCATGGAGTCTTTCTGTGCATCGGAATGTATGCTAGTATTGAGATGGTCGCTATGGTACCAGACAGGTCTCCTCTTGGGTCTCACCCTCTGAGAACATTTTGTTTTATAATACTATCCAGAAAACCAAGAAATACCTCCCTCGAGGAAGACAACGAAAGATCGGGCGTTCAGTTGCTCTCCGTTACTCACCAGTTCTTGCTGTCGTATTCTAATACTTATTAAACTGGGGAGAGTTCACAGCTCCCATTGCCAATTACCCAGGAGCGTGTTTGATCAACACTCCCGGGCTGTCTAGTTACCTGAGAGTGACTAAATAATTACATAGCAGCTGATACTAGTGCTGTTTTTCCATCTCATTTACATCTTGAGTAGAAGGCACACCCCCGACAGACTGAGCCGCTCAAGACCAAGCGTTTCTAGTAATTCTCAGTGTTTCCACGTCCTGTCACTCTGCCTCACTGCAGCGTAAGCCAAGGCCTTTCCCTTTTTACCTTAACTGGAGGCAGAGATTCATTTGCATGACTTAAAACCTCACACCAGCATNTAGAAGGCACACCCCCGACAGACTGAGCCGCTCAAGACCAAGCGTTTCTAGTAATTCTCAGTGTTTCCACGTCCTGTCACTCTGCCTCACTGCAGCGTAAGCCAAGGCCTTTCCCTTTTTACCTTAACTGGAGGCAGAGATTCATTTGCATGACTTAAAACCTCACACCAGCATATTCATATTCAAGATCATCTGGCAGGCTGGGCTCCAACCCCAGCGTTTCTGATTCAGGTGGTCTGGGGTAAGGCCAGAGGACCGGCTTTTTTTAAAAAGTTCCCAGCGATGCTGCCCGTGGTGGTGAAGAGACCACACTTCCGAACTGTTGCTTTAGACAGCCATTCTCTTAGTGTTCCCAGGTATGTCCTCAGGAAACGGGCTGGGACGGAAGGAAGAAGAAACAAGTGACCAAGAAGCAGGGAAAGAAAGAAGGATGGGAGGAAGCGAGGGACGCAGGAGGAGGGGAGGGGAAGGGCAGGAGGGAAGGAAGGAGGAAGAAGGTAAGTACCCAAATGTCAGTAGAGTCTGTAACACCCAACACTTTTATTATCTCAAGGTCATTTAATACTTCGGATAACATGCAGTATTATTATATACTTTTCCAGGTGATGGACATGAAACTTAAGGTGGATAAATAACTATCCAAGCAGTTACACAGTCAGCGGCACAGTCATCATGCGAACCCAAGGAGGCTGGTTTCAAAGCCTTCACCACGATGCCTCGCTGATCGTTTGGCAACTTGCTCAGCAAAGTGTCTAGAGTCTGTACTGTCACCCTGGTCATGGTCCTATTAGAGTTCCCAGAGTCATCTCTCTGCTCTCAGGCTAATTATACAGCAATCGGCAGAAGCAGAAACTAAATAATGAGGTGATGTGCAAGGGTCTGTCTATAATTCTGTTCATTTGTACTTGGCCAGCCATAGTTTTCAATAGGGTGAGTAATTTTAACATAGGATGCAAAAACTGTAGACTGTGATGTAGGGATCAAATGGAATGAAAATGAAGGTTGCAGGAACTGGGCGGGGGGTGGGGTGATGCAAGGAAAATTAAAAGAAAAAAAGTGTAGGATATATTGGAATAAACATGGAAACCGGGGACTATGTATAAAGGTAAAGACTAGAGAATTTGTAGCTATTTCTATGAACTTTATGTGGTTTTAAGTATCCACGTTCATATATTGTTTTCCTGTTAGAGATACTGACAAGTTTATCAGGGAATAAACATGGGGCTAAACTGTTCCTTTCAGGATTCTCTGGTGGCTAGAAATAGAAACTGCCTGCCAATACAGGAGACATGGGTTCGAGCCCAGAATTGGGAAGATCCCCTGGAGGAGGAAATGGCAACCCACTCCATTATTCTTGCCTGGGAAATCCCATGGACAGAGGATCCTGGCGGGCAACAGTCCCTACCTGGGACCCCTACATGGGATCGCAAACGAGTCAGATACAGCTTAGTGACTAAACAACAATTGTTTCCTTCACATAATAAACACAATGATTCAGATATAAGAAAGAAGCAAGGAAAGAACTGAAGAGAATGTCAAATTCAAAACACTCAGCTAAACATAAATTGTGCATCTTGCAAATTCCTTCCCTTCACACCTCCTTTTATAAAGTAAAATCTGCCATTTATAGACCATATTCCCCATAGAAATACACTACAGAAAATTGACCCAATACAGTGGAGTTTTGTCAAATACTTTCCTTCAAAAGATGCTTTAATTTGCTGAGGAATATATGATTGATCTTTAGTTTTCGGGAACCCACCACGACTTTTGGCAAGGGCATTTCTTCTTACCCTTCTCCTGCTATTGATATATAGCTGTCCTTTCTAATAATTGTCATGGGGTTCAGGAGAAAAGAGAGGGATTATTTATACAAGTGAAGGTTTTAGAGGCTTGAGCCCAGCCCAGTTTGGATCAAGAGGGCCTGTGAGGTGACACATGGTCTGTTCTCACTGGCCGAAGTCCTAAGACATTCTATCAGGCTCCTGGGCATCACTGCCTTGAGGGGCTCAAAGTGGCTGAATTAGTTTCAGGATCTTTGGAAGCACTATGATGGCTGGCTCTGTCCATTGGTCCTCCAGCCTTGGCTAATCTGCGTAAAGGTTAGATCTGAAATGTCAGGAAAAACACAGGACCCATCTGTTTTGCTGCAAGCTGACTTAACTAGTTCAGACCACCTCCATTCAAAATGAGAGTAACCCGGGGGTCCTCCTTAACTTGTAAGGGCAATAAATCTCCCCAGTGTATTTTTCCTGCTTGTCGCCTTTTTTTTTCCTTTGCCATTCTAAATACCGATTCCTCAGGACAAGGTTGCAAAAAGTTTTGGATTGTCACTCACTTGGGTTGTCCTTCCAGTTTGTGAAGCAGAAGGATCAAGTTGAAGGCTTTCACAGGCAACATGAGTCAGAGAGCCTGAAAAAAAAGCCCTCCCACATCACCTCTGACAGAGAGAGAAAGGAATGCTTCAGAGACTCTCTTGGCAGAATACCTTATTTTTGAAATCACCTCAATCTGATTTTGCTCCTTTGGGTTGCCATTGTCTCTCTTCTGATTGTATGGATAATGGGCCTGAAAAACAGTTGATTTTTAACTTGGATTTCCCTTTAAGCCATTTTTCACAATCTGAGGGTCACCAGATTTTGAGTTCAGCACAACCCCTGATCTCAAACAGAACTATATACAGAAGTCTGAGACGTAGCTCACGTAAGTGTTAAAGTACTTTGGTTGAATTCAAGTAAATTGTCCCAGACTTAAATCCAAATCTGGCCCCTTGAGGACTTCGAAGGAGCTTTCAGGACTCCCCAAGACACAGTGTAAAAACAAGGTGTCTTCTTCAGGTTCTTCATTTTAGTGATGAGGTACCTACGGTTGGGAAGATCCCTTGGAGCAGGAAACGGCAACCCACTCTGTTTTCTTGCCTGGGAAATCCACGGACAGAGGAGCCTGGTGGGCTACAGTTCATGGCGTCGCAAAGAGTTGGACATCAACAACATAAGCTTGGTGGGTTTTGTTCCATGGTCACATGTTAAATTAGTGGCAGGTTTAAATCAGAAACTAAGCTTTTTACTCCCTTTTAGCCCTCTCTACAACACAGTGAGTCCAGGGAAGGTATGTTTTCAGATCTAAGAATTGTCTGCATTAAGAGAATTATTCTGGTTAAACAAAAAAACAAAAAACAGCACTTCTTGTCTTGAATCAAACTATGGGAAAACATTCCCCCTAAGCAGAAAACACACTGTATACACCTCATCACCTGTGCACGGGTAAAGGAGTCCTGCCCTCTGGGATCACTGAAGTCTTTAGCTAGCACCTGGACTGACGATGGCAGGTCCTAGCGTGGTCCTCTCTCTCCTCCGTCCTGGTGTTCCGCTCCACAAACTCTCTGAAGACACTTTTGTCTGTTTTCCCAAATCAGTTTATTTGCCCAGCTAATCCATGCAAATGCAATAACATGGAATAAAGTGTTAAAGGGTTACTCTTCAGAGAATATATTTTCTAATTATCTTTAAATTAAAGGAGCATTTTAATGGCCAGAGTTTCAGGCACTGTGGAAGGAAATGGGCGTGACCAATTTAAAGCAGCATTTATTGTTTTCTTTAAATGAGATAAAAATGCACATTCAACACTGAAAACTTGGAAAACAGGGAAACAAAAATTATCACATTCATCAATCCAAAATAATTCCTGTTAACATTTTGATTTCTTCCTTCTCATTATTGCAATGCACTTATACATGAATTCTTTTTCTCTATAAAGAGGATACCCTCCTGAATATAATGCCTTCTGCTAAGTCACTTCAGTCGTGTCCGACTCTGTGCGACCCCATGGACTGCAGCCCACCAGGCTCCCCCGTCTCTGGGATTCTCCAGGCAAGAACACTGGAGTGGGTTGCCATTTCCTTCTCCAATGCATGAAAGTGAGAAGTGAAAGTGAAGTCGCTCAGTCGTGTCTGACTCTTAGCAACCCCATGGACTGCAGCCTACCAGGCTTCTCCATCCATGGGATTTTCCAGGCAAGAGTACTGGAGTGGGGTGCCATTGCCTTCTCTGATAATGCCTTGTATAATTTTAAACTTTTAGAATAGTTTCAGATATACGAAAAAATTGTGATGATAGTAGAAAGAATTACCATATACCTTAAGCCCATTTTCCCTTATTTTAGCATCTTATTAATACTTAATATACTTATATTAATTAATAATTAATCTGATAGTTATAATAATATAATTGATATAATGATCAATTACTATATAACATCACATAATTAATACTTGATTAGTATACAGTATATTTGTCATCATTAATGAACCAATTTTGACACATTATTCCTAACTAAAGTCTAGAATTTGTTCAGTTTTCTTCAGTTTTCCTACTTTAGTTTTCCTGTTCCAGCTTAAAAGCATGTTATAAACCTAAGGAAACATGATAAATAAATGCAATTCCAGGATTCCATCCAAAATACCATTTAGTCATCATGTTTCCTTAGGCTTATAAAATGCTTTTAATAGTCATATCTTGTGAATGATTACCCACATGAATAAATAGTCTTTGAAAGCATAGGCTGTAATGAATGTAGTATTTTACTGAGTAACTCTATCATAGATCATGTAACCGATCACCTACTTTTTAGTATTTAGGTTGTTCAAAAGTTTTTACTATTAGAAATGTTTAGAGATACATCATTATAATTACACACTCATGCTTAATCCTTAGGGTAAATTCTTAGAATTAGATAGCTACGTCAAAGGATACTCATATGCTTAAGACTCTGAAGACATATTAGGAGAGTGTGTCATGAGCATGGATCATCAGGATTTTGGGAAAATTCAGGCTCCTTCCAAACACGGGGCGCAGCTCTGGGCAAGTGACTTAACCAGTCTGAGTGTAACTTTCTCATGTTTAAGATACAGTAACAATAATAATGATAGCAGCAACAACAGTATCTATTTCAGAGGTTCTTTATAAGGATTAAGTATAAAAACATACTTGGATTAATCAGAGTTCTTTCTTCAGGTCAATAGAACCAATAGGATATATGTGGGTAAACATATTTTTAAATATCTAAACATTTAAATAGATACTTTATATTTAAATGTGTATTTAAAATATATATTTAAATACATATATATGAAGAGGTTCACTATAAGACATTCATTCATGTGATTATGAAAGGTGAAAAATTACCCAGGTGTGCCATCAGCAAGCTGGGGACCCAGGTGAGAATATGGTGTAGTTCTATCTAGTCTGAGTGCAAAGGCCTAAGAACCGAGAAAAGCGATGGCGTTAAGTTCCATTTCAAAACCCGACTAGCTCAAGATCCAAAAAGAGCCTCTGCCTTGGTCTGAGTGTGAAGGTTAGAAAGGATGGATGTCCCAGTCAAAAGCTGTCAGGCAGCAGGAATTCCCTCTTACACGCTCCTTTTGGTCTATTTAAGTCTTCAACTGATTAGATGAGACCCACCTGCATCAAGGAGGACAATCTGGTTTACTCAGTCAGTCCACCCATTCAAATGTTAATCTCATCAGAATCAATCTCACAGAGACACCAGAATAATGCTTATCTGAATGTCTGGGCATCCTGTGGCCCAGGCCAGTTGACACATAAAATTAACCATTACAGTATGTATCAATAAACAGCTTAGCCTTTAGTTACCACTTGTCCATGCTGCTCTAGTAAATATCAGCTATAGAGGTCCACAGTACATTAAGGCTTCATTGAGTGACTGATATTGTTCCTTCCTTTTATTTTAGGATTAACACTCCTTGGATGCAAAACTGGACTGAATTGAGGTACACGGCCCCGCCCTCTATATTATGCAGAAGAAGCTTTTGATATTTCAACAGTGGATTCTGGAGTACTCTGATACATGGTACAAACATGATTTCTTTTTCTACCTTATAAAGGTTCACCCTACAATGACTTCTCGCTACTTATTAAGCTTCTGTAACTAGAGAAAAGCCCAGATGGGAGTTATAGGCCCTGGGTTCTCATTCCTCCTGTGGCCTTGAACAGGTATGAACAAGTGGGTAAGACACTTGTGTTCTTGGAGTCTCAGATTCCTCATCTATAAATAGAAAGTGTGGACGATGATCACGCAAGCTTTTCTACATCTCCATGATTCTGGGAAAATGTGTAGACTTCCGTGAACACACCCACAACCAGAGAATAAGCACACTGTGGAAGGTCAGTGGCCCATTGTGAGGCTGATCCCTTAGCCCGGTGGCACTCAGGTGGACAGATGGGGCAAGCAACTGGTCCATTCAAAGTCCAAAAGTAGTTAAATTCTCTCTTGAAGGCTCTAGAGCGCAGAAAGGTAAACGAGAAGACATACGGTGATGCGCTGAACATAGAATTCCTCAGTCAAGAGACATGCACGTTGCTAAGAATTTTGAATGCATCTCTTACTAAATTTTCCTCCAGAAAGTCTGTAAAAGGGATATTCAGGAAAGAATATTTTTTGAAAAGCTGCTCTCCTCAGGATGGGGATGGTAGGCATTATTGATAACTTGGCCAACACTCCTGTCTCCTGGATGTCTTTCCCCAGACAGAGGAAAATGAGTCCTGCTGTTCCTGCCTGTCATGAGCAGAACCAAAGAATCATTTCAGAGAACAGTTAAAAGCTGCTCAGAGGAAAAGGTTCAGGGGGCTAAGGCTTGAGGAGCCCATAGAGCTCGTGGTGTTACACTGCACTGGTAAGACCCGGTTAAAAGGATCACTGGGGGGTCCCTCCCCCTGGGAGTCGTCCATCAGCGATTTTATTGAGCGTTCCCATCACCCTTGCAGTTTGCTCTCATTACTCAGTTAATCCTCACTTAGTGCTTTCCTGTGAGGAGAGTCAATGTCATCACCCAGGTTACACAAGAAGGAAACAGAGACAGAAAGAAGTTGATTCTAAAGCTCATCTCTTAGGAAAAAGCTAAGGGGGAAGGGGGGAAGCAGGGGGTTACCTGAGACCTGCTTGGTCCGCATCCCCTTTGCATTCTGGGAGCAGCTCAAGTCCTCAGATTGCTCTAAAGAAATAGCCCTCAGCTCAGGGAGTTTATGCTTTCTTAGCATGAATTAAGGATGAAGAGTCCTATTTTTCATGGATTCATTAACTGAATCTCCTTCCCATCTTAGAGAGCCTTTCCCCTCTCCCCACCCCCATACACACACTTTCCCAAGACTTTGGAGAATCCCTGCTCCTGCACCGACCTCCAGACCACGGAAGCTAATTTAAGGTAATCAGCTCAGCAGGGATCTGAGTGCTGTCTCTCAGTGCTTCCTCAATGAGCCAGAGAGCTCCACAGTGTTAAGTAACAGCTCACAGATGCTAAGGGTCACTGCCTCCATGCAGAACCAGTCAGCCTGACTCTGTCTCACAGTTGCAAACTGTTTCTGAACCTCTGGAACAAACTCCACAGCAAGCCAGCTGCCTCATACTCCTGGACCACTGGGCTTGAAAGGAACGAGGCAAAGATGGCCAACGGCTCAGCACAAGGTCACTGGCCATGAGGTCAACGAAAAGCACTCATCACCCTGAGAATGAGTCAGGGGTAGCATCATTTTTTCTATTAATAAAAGGACACATCACCATCACCTTCTCATCATAAGAACCCCCCATTGCTCCTGTCCACTCTAAGTATTTTCGGGGACCTAGAAGTCACATCATCTCAGAGATGACCTAAGTCCATGGTGAGTTATGGTGAAAGATCTTTGGGTTTCTGAGTCCAGGGAGCACTCACTGAGTTCCAATAAACAGTTTGTTTTCAGAGGAAATGTACAGAGGAGATGTACCAAGATGACTCCTTGTACTAAAATGAAGGGTTTGAACTGGGCGACTCTACACCTTCTGCAAGAGAATTTTATCAGCTACACTGAGCTGAATCCCTTACAGTCAGTCACATTCTTCTTCTGGGGGCTACTGGACTATTTTGTTTTTTTTAAAAAATCATGTAGTGTTTTGTATTCCCTAATGATCAGAATTTAGAAGAATCTACTTCATGTTTGTTACAAAGGCTGGAGGTCAGAATGAATGTTCACCACTTCTCCCCTTGACCTGTGCTTTGGACAAGGCTGTAGCTTGGAGATATAGTTGGAGATATTAAATGGAAGGGGTAGAGAGACAGGCAAAGAAGAGATGGGGTACATCAGCCTCTAAGCTGAGAATCAGGGTGATGGCATGAGAACATAGCACAGGACTAATCCTTCCTATCTGCTTAGCCTTCAGCTCTACTGATGACACACACTCCCCCTTACACTAAGGATAAGGTTCTGGAATCAATTATTGACTCACTTAATAGAAGGCTTCCCAGGTGGCTCCCAGTAAAGAATGCACCTGCCAATGCAGGAGACCAAGGTTCAGTCCCTGGGTCAGGAAGATCCCCTGAAGGAGGAAATGGCAATCCACTCCAGTATTCTTGCCTGGGAAATCCTGTGGACACAGGAGCCTTGTGGGCCGCAGTCCATGGGGCTGCAAAGAGTCAGACATGACCGAGCACACCCTGGATAGATCCTCTGTTCTAAAGGACTAATCTAAAGCATTCTATCCTGTATTTTTCAGAATGAATTCAGTAGATAAGATTAAGACCCATCCAGCTTAACAATGAACACAGATATATAGTTGGCAAGAAAAGCATTTAGTATCTTACTTGGAATCTTTGGCTTGCTTCTCAGAATATCCATAACTCTAATATCTGTATATTAATTTTATGGCTTACAAAGCATTTTCCTATATATTACCTCTGTTAACAGGTTTAAGTATCCCTGTGAAATAGGAAGAGGGGATATATGGTCCTCACATTACAGATGGGGAAGCAGAAATGTTATGCCATTACTTGCCTGAGATCAAACCCAAGGTGATGAGATTCTAAGGCTGAAGATGAATCCCATGCCCTCCCAGTTATATCATGGCACCTTTGGATTTCAAAATCTGAATTTACGTGGAACACCATTTCTCTCCACGAATTCCCATTCAGTTCAGTTCAGTTGCTCAGCCGTGTCTGACTCTTTGTGACCCCATGGACTGCAGCACTCCAGGCTTCCCTGTCCATCACCAAATCCCAGAGTTTACTCAAGCTCATGTCCATTGAATTGGCGATGCCATCCAACCCTCCCATCTTATATTGTCCCCTTCTCCTCCCACCTTCACCCTTTGCCAGCATCAGGGTCTTTTCCAACGAGTTAGTTCTTCACATCAGGTGGCCAAAGTATTGGAGCTTCAGCATCAGTCCTTCCAATAAATATCCAGAACATTTTGAGTAACTTTTGAGTAAGATCCTATAATTATCCGTATTTGGCAGAGGACTCAAGAGAGGCACAGGTGTGTTAGTCTCTTGCCCAAATACCAAGTTCAAATCAACACGGTCTGGCTCCTGAGCCTGTGCTCTTAAACACACAAGGTGCATTATCCAGTTTAATTATTGTACCAGCCACAGGGGAGACACATTATTACGCCCTTAATTTTGTAATGAAGAACACTGAAGTTTAGAGGAGTTAGGGTTCCTGACCAAGAAAGAACACGAGAGTCAGTAAATTGAGGAACTGGAATCCAGGGTTTCCTTCTCTAAACCCTATCACTTAGTGCAGAGCATCTCAATCCAAAGAGACAAGGTCCAATTACCCTGGCAGCAAAAGGACTATGTTATGATGACCCAAAATTACTCTTTCTAAGTTTCTCCTTTCACTCTTGACAATGACAAGTTCACACTGTACATACTACCTTTCATATTATTCTTAGGAAGATTTACTGAGGATAATCTTCCCACTCAGAAACCAGATTCTCACATAAAAGTACATTTTTAAAAGTCTACTGGGACGTCCATGGCCAGTCCAGAAATTAGGACTCCACGCTTCCACTGCAAGAGACGTGGGTTCAATCTCTGGTTAGGGAACTAGGACCCCGAGTGCTGCATGGCACAGCCAAAAAAAAAAAAAAAAGACAGGGAAAAAAAAAAAAAGAAGAAAAGCTAGTAATGAAATGAGAACTATGAAATGTTTAACCTAAATGCCAGTACATTGAAATGCACACCCAGCAAATATAATCAAGAGGGCATTATGCGGATTAGCGCACAAAACTCATCACTGTTGAGTGATTAGGAAATTGTACAGTAAGAGCTTCATAAAGATTGCCTGGTTACCACAGGCAGCAATTACACGGGGCGTGTGGCATCACAAGCAACCGTTTTGTCTTTAGGTGAGGCTAAGTGTGAGCTTTGGGGAAGTAATTGGCTGATGGGTGAAAAAGAGAAAAGGATATCCAGCGTCTATGTTAAAATATTCCTAAATAGGACGTTTGCCACATACCCATCAGAACAACCAAATGCTCACTTCTCATATTGCTGTTTACTCAGTAAGTCCTGCCTAACTCTTTGCTACCCCGTGGACTGTAGCCCGCTAGGCTCCTCTGTCCGTGGGATTTTTCTCAGCAAGACTACTGCAGTGGCTTGCCATTTCCTTCTCTAGGGGATCTTCCTGACCCAGGGATGGAACTCACATTGCCTGCAATTGTAAGCTGATCCTTTACCGCTGAGCCATCAAGGAAGCCCCAATTAACTATGTATCAGACACAAAACCACTGAGTAAGCTTTAGGGGGCTTTTCTTGTTTATACTTTGGTACTTTTTGAATCATGAACCATGTGTAGACACAAGTTTTAAAAAAGTCCCCTCTCATTATGAACCCCAAAGCTCCCTTTCTTTTTTCCTCCATGGACTCTTACATGCTGAGATTAAAATAATTGCCGGTTATGTGTAAATGATCCACAAACAAAGATGCTTTCTGGGTGAGTAGGATCCATATCTCAAAAAAAAAAAAAAATTGACATCTGTGGAATGTGAGACTATAAGAGAATTTTTGATCAAGGAGCGACACAAATACTCTATTTGAGAGGAAGCTCTCCTTATCAGTGAGTCAGACTTGGATTTGAAACCTAGTTCTTTCATTTTGCAAGATGGTGTGAGTATGAACAAGTTTCTTCCGGTTTTTGTTTTTAATTTGGACCACTTTTAAAGTCTTTATTGAGTCTGTTACAATATTCCTTCTGCTTTATGCTTTGGTTCTCTGGACTCAAGGCATGTGGGATTTCAGCTCCCTGATCAGTAACTGAACCCGCAGTCCCTACACTGGAAGAAGTCTTAACCACTGGACCAGTCAGGGGAGTCTCACTGTTAAATTTTCTGAGACTTGAGTTTATCTGGATCAGCAGGGCTTATAATAACTATCACATGGACTGTAAGGAGGAGTAAATGACATGATGGATACAAAGTACTCTGCACAATGCCTCATACACTGTGTTCAGTATATACCCGTCTCCTTTCTTTCCAGGCCATTATCTTCCTCAGTGAGACAAAGGCGAAGTCATGTAAGCAGCATCACTAGTATATGGCAATGCAAATGCATGCTTTCCCTTCATTTCTGTGAATGGCTTTGCAAGAGATTCACAGTTGATGGGAGAGACTAAGCACTTAGAGAAGCAACAGCCTACAAATGGCAGGGCACAGAGTTTCCCCATTGGTTTAATCCAACACATTTTATTGAATATCCATAGTATGCTAGGCATTGCAAGGCAGGGGTGCAGCAATGAACAGATCATATGAAAATCCTTGCCCTCATGAAGCTTATACGCTAGTGGGGGGAAAGTGATCAGAAATAAACAAATGAGAAGCAGTAGTTTAATGCTGATAAGTGCCGAAGAGAATGCTGACGCAGTGAAGGGACACAGTTTATTCCAGCATTGGGAAAGCATTGCAGTTTTAAATGAGGTGATCAGTTAAGGCCTCACTGGTAAGGAGACATGTAGCAAAGACCTGAAGGAGGTTAAGAGAAATGAGCCATTTCACTTGACCTTGGAAAGGCAGTTTTCATGATTCATCAGTAATTCTTTGAATCATCTTTGTAATATAGACACACAAAAAGATACTAACCACAAGCTCCTAATTTTAAATCATGTGGTGATTTAGTCAGACACGAGCATTTGAATGCAATGTCTCAAACGTTCCAATTTAACATGTTCCCTGGCTCCAAGCACATGTGTCAAAGGTCTCAATATGTTTCTTCTTCTCATCTCCATTGGCTTGGAGCTTCTCCAGGAGTAGCTTAAACAGTATCACTGTTCCTGGAATTCTCCCAAGCTCCTAACTTTTAGCCTGAAACTTTTTTGTTATAGACCTCTAAAATCATGGAGGTGGGGATAGGGGGGTGGGAATCCCTGTGGTATTGTGAGAAAACCCTTCAGTATCTGAGACAGTGTTATAGTCATCAGCAGTACCTTCATGAGAGTTAGTCAACTTCAGTTTCAACATTTGTCCCAATGGGGGAGATTGCTACTGCTGATCGCAGCTCATTCTTCTCTCTGACTGTTTTAATTATAAGAAATAATCAACTATTTGAATAAAAGTCTGACTCACTCTACCCCCAAAGCTTGACTCTTGCTAGTTAATGTATGAGCAGTTAAACTTACAAAAATATTTATCACATCGAATGTCCACAACATGGAGGGTTGAGGGCATATTTTGTGAACTTTAAGGTGATTTCTTATGCAGGAGACTGAGATCCTGGCCTCGTAAGTTTATAATCCATTCACACACCAGGAACATATGTCTGCCTCCTCCTCTCCTCACAGCTGTTCAGAAACTTATGAAGACGATGATCCTGTTTCTTCCATGTCTCCTCTTTTCTTTTTCTCTTGTTTTGCTATAAATATCTCCAAAGTCCTCAACCTTTCTGATGATGATCAACATTTTACTTATATAAGGACTTCCCCAGTGACTCAGCGATAAAGAAGCCACATGCAATACAGGAGACGCAGGAGACGTGGGTTTGATCCCTGGGTTGGCAAGATCCCTTAAAGGAGGAAATGGCAACCCACTCCAGTGTTCTTGCTAGGAAAATCCCATGGATAAAGAAGCCAGGTGGGCTATAGTCCATGGGTTGTAAAAGAATCAGACACAACTGAGCACACACACACACACACACACACACGTATATAAAAGAAACTCCCCAAAGAATAGACAAAATAAAACATCAGAAATTCAGAAATGATCCTTTGTGTATTATTAATTTTCCACAGATGTTCAGTTTAATCTTTTATGCTTTCTATATAGATATTTGAAGCAATACTGCCTATTTATACTAAAACTAATATCCAGCTTTTCCTTATTCAAGGAATGGCGCTTTGAGTATTTATGCCCTTTAGTAAGAAGATGCTGGAAAGGTTGGCATTAGTACATTACACAGTTTGTAGGCTAGCGCACCTCTACAAAACTCGCGTACATGGTTTCAGTGTCTTAGAACGGCAGCAGGAGGTGATTGAGGAGGAGACAAGAAGGCTTCCTACAAAGTAAGGTTGCAGTGGATGTGGCTATACTTAATTTACAAAATCAGTACCTATTCTCTTTCCAAACCTCATACTTTCAAATGCAGAAGAGACAGAAAATGTAACACTCCTGGAAATGATATGAAGAAAGAATATTGACTTATAGCTTATAATACACGATGCCCAATAAGAAAATGAACTGCAAGACGGAAGAAGCTCTACAAAGTCTTATGACCTTTTTTCTTCTTTAAGTGGCTCCAAAAATGTTTTAAGAAATCACTTCAGAACCAAAATCAAAATAACAGATTACTAATTAAGTTGTGGAGGATTTTAACTATCTGTCTCAGCAATGACAAATAAGAGGTTCTAATTTCATTTTTAGGGATATTTTTTATTTATTTGGGCTTCTCTGGTGGCTCAGCTGGTAAAGAATCCACCTGGGTTCGATCCCTGGGTTGGGAAGATCCTCTGGAGAAGGGGATGGTTACCCACTCCAGTATTCTGGCCTGGAGAATTCCATAGACTGTATAGTCCATGGGGTTGTAGAGAGTCAGACACTACTCAGCGACTTTCACTTCACTTCATTTATTTATTTAATTATTAAGATCTACTTTACATATAATTTCATGAAAGTTTAAGATGTACAATATGCTGGTTTGAAGAAGATACATATAATTAGCCTTTATAGTCACTTTACATCAGAGGTTTTAAATCCTTTTACATTTTCTCATTAAATCCCCCCAATACATTTCTTCACATGCAAACACACCTCCCACAACACATGAGCCTAATGTACAAATAATCAGGGCAAGATAAATAAGACATATCTGTTTCTGATATTGTTTTCACATTTCTGGCTTTACCTTCTTGAAGTCTCAACTTCACTCCACAAAAAGAACTACACTGTTTTACTTTAGGACATTTGTATTTTAGTAAGTGAAGATAGAAATTAAAAAAGAAAAAAAAGACTCTAGCAACACAGAAAATATATTGCCACTATAACGCAATCTATGTAACTAAAAAAACTTCGTTTTATGCAAAATCACACTGTAAAAACAGAACTTGTGAGGAAAACCACGGTAAGCAGAGATCACTTCAGACCTATGAAACTTTATAACCAGAGTACAAACAAAAAATAGTAATTGGTAGCTAGGGAGATAATTTGGACCTCCCAGGCAAATGGCTCAGCATGGCTGGAGGCAGCCATAGTGGGAGTTATTTAAAAAATAGTAGAGTGGAAATGTGGGCTTCCCAGATGACTCAGTGTAAAGAATCGGCCTGCCAATGCAGGAGACTCGGGTTCAGTTCCTGGGTCAGGAAGATCCCCTGGAGAAGGAAATGGCAACCCACTCTAGTATTCTTGCCTGGGAAATCCCATGAGAGGAGGAGCCTGGCAGGTTACAGTCCATAGGGTAGCAAAAGAGTAGACACGACTTAGCAATTAAACAACAACAGAAGAATAGAAATGCAGATTACCTGTTAAACAGGGCTGCACTAGCAGGAGCTGAGATATGAGACAGATATGGAGTTTTCAGCCAGTGTGCCTGCTATGAAGGTGGGCACAGGAGACAGTGAGGTCTGCTAAACTTTCCATTGGGTTGGCCAAAACACTTGTTCAGATTTTTCCATAAGATGTTATGGAAAAACCCAAAGAACTTTTTGGCCAACCCAATACAAGCCACAAATTACACAAAGCTGAGCATTACTGCTCCGTACAGCAGGCACTGAACTGAGGGAATTTTTACTTCTTTTTGGCTAACGATTATAATTCTACTCTAGTAATCTGGCTTCTCTAGCCAAGAATAATTCATAAATAAGCCAAAGTAAATCGTCTAGTATACTAATATTTTGGAGAAGGCAATGGCAACCCACTCCAGTACTCCTACCTGGCAAATCCCATGGATGGAGGAGCCTGGTAGGCTGCAGTCCATGGGGTCGCTAAGAGTCAGACACGACTTCACTTTCACTTTTCACTTTCATGCGTTGGAGAAGGAAATGGCAACCCACTCCAGTGATCTTGCCTGGAGAATCCCAGGGACGGGGGAGCCTGGCGGGCTGCTGTCTATGGCGTCGCACAGAGTCGGACAGGACTAAAGCAACTTAGCAGAAGCAGCAGTATACTAATATTTTCCTGCTTGTCAATCCCACACCATCTAATTCCCATTGCAGAATCAGGTGTTCATATGTTACAGTAGAATTAAATACATGAACATATTTTATTGAAAACAATTGTGAAGAAGGGACAATGATAAAGCTAAAAATAACATAACCAGTGTGGAGTTTGTAAGGCACTTTTCTTTAATAAATTCATGCTTTTATTTCTAAACATAATGGCATGGATGACACTTTAGTTAAACTTGTCAAATAATAGTATGTAAGGCTAATATCAAGAAAGTGCAAATTTCAAAACAAGTGGAAGATAGGAAATAATAAATATTACAGCAGAAATAAATAATACAGAAAAACAATAGAAAAGACCAATAAAACCAGAAATTGGTTCATTGAAAGAATCGATCTTTAGCTATACTGATCAAAAAGGAAAAGAGAAGACAGACGCTAAAAAATCAAGAAAGAGGGAGCATTACTACTAATCTTACAAAGAAAAAAAAGGAGGGATTATAGGGCAGTACTCTGAAAATTCTATGTCAACAAGATAGACAATCTAGATGAACCAGGTAAAGTTCTAGAAAGACACAAATCAATGAAATTAATCCAAGAAGAAAAAAAAAAATTCTGAATACACCTACAAGTAAATCAGAAAACTCCCCAAAGAAACCCAGTCCCCAAACGCTTTGTTGATGAATTCTATCCAAACTTTAAAGTAGAATTAATATAAATTCTTGCCAAAAATACAAGAAAAGGGAACACTTCCCAATTCAAGCTACGAGGTCAGTATTATATTGCTACCAAAATCAAAGACATCACAAGAAAGAAGACTACCAAATAATATCCCTTTTTGAAATGAATGTAGAAAGTCTCAACAAAATATCAGCAAACCAAATCCAGCAAAACATAAAAAAGATTAGGCACTATGACCAAGTAAGGTTTATCCCCCAAATATAAGATTGGTTCAGCCTACAAACTTACTGTATTAGTACACAGTATACCATACTGATGTAATATATCATATTAATGAAATTAAGGCCAGAAACCACATGATCATCTCACTATATGCAGAGCATTTGTCAAAAATACTGCTGCTGCTGCTGCTAAGTCACTTCAGTCGTGTCCTACTCTGTGCGACCCCATAGGCGGCAGCCCACCAGGCTCCCCCGTCCCCAGGATTCTCCAGGCAAGAACACTGGAGTGGATTGCCATTTCCTAGTCCAATGCGTGTAAGTGAAAAGTGAAAGCGAAGTCGCTCAGTCGTGTCCGACCCTCAGCGACCCCATGGACTGCAGCCTTCCAGGCTCCTCCATCCATGGGATTTTCCAGGCAAGAGTACTGAAGTGGGGTGCCATTATATCCTTTCATAAGAAAAAGACTCAACAAGAATAGAATACATTCAGATTGAAAAGAAAGAACTAAAATTATATNAAAAAAAAAAAGAACTTTGACCTATATTTTATATCCTATGTAAAAATTAACCTAAAATGGATCATAGACATGAAAGTAAAACTGAAAACCATAATTCATCTAGGAAGTAGGAGACAATTCTTATTATCTTGGTAAAGCAAAGTTTTCTTAGATACAACACCAAAAACAAAATCCAAAGTGGGGGAGGGGGGCACAGGGAAACTGGAAAACTCAGTTTCATCAAATTTAACATCTATTCTACAAAAAAAATTGTTGAGGAAATGAAAAAGTAAGCCTGACCTGACACTAGAATAAAATGTATGTAAATCACATATCCAATTAAAAAAAAACCTGTATATAGAACATATTAAAAATCTTTCCCAACTCAGTAAGAAGAAAACAAATCAATAAATGAGCAAAATAGCTGCATAGTCACTCTACCAAAGAAGATAAACAAATAAGAGTCTCAACATCACTAGTCACAGGAAAATGAAAATTAAAACCACAATGAGATTCTATAACACACACATACATTAAAATGTCAAAAATTTAAAAGACTGACCACACCAAAAGTTGGCAAGGATGTGGATTTACTGGAATTTCTATCCACCGCTGCTGGATATGTCAAATAATTCAGTACCTTGGAAAACAGTTTGGCAATACCTTAAAACATTATACGTATGGCTCAATCTCAGCTACATCACTTACTAGTTGATCTCAGACAAGTAAGCAGTTGGCCTATGTTCCCTATCATTATGGCTAATAGTAAAATGCCCTGCCCTTTTCCAGAAGCACCCCTTGCCTGTATTACCCACATAACCTGATACAGAAGCGTATACATACAGGTGGGAAAAATGGACGAATGTCAGTAGTAGGAAGTTATATTTGGAAGAGAGAACAATCATAGGGTGAAATAAATATTCCTTAAACTCTCTATTGTTGAGAGTGACAGCAACTAGCAATTATAGACCCCATACTTTTTTATTTAAGTTTAGACCATGTTTTGCATTTTTTTTTTTTTTAAGTCACAAGACCTGGCAATGTGGGATCTTAGTTCCCTGACCAGGGATCAAACCCATGCCCCTGCGGTAGAAGGGCAGAATCTTAACCACTGGACTAAAAGGGATGTCCTTGGACAGCCCACAGTTTGCAGCCATTCTGTTCATCTCTGATTGCATACAGTCTTAAACCATCTTCTTAGCCTGACAGTATTTCCTCTTGTGTAAGGAGCCACTCCCCACAACAAAGCACAGCCTGACAGAAACAAGTCTCTTTTCACTGTTATGCCAGCCAGTCAGATAGCACTTTTGTGTGTGTGTTTGGTGCCAAACTGAATGGTCTAAATCCCTCAAGCTCACATGAAAGCTAAACTGAAGTCGGATCTTATGAAGGAAAGGGGCGGGGTGGTAGGAGAGGAAAAAAGAGGCAAGGAGCAGGGAGAGAGAAGAAAGAAGTTCAAAATGTTCCATTAAGCTTGAGTCTCTGGGAATTGACCATAGGCAAAGTATATGTGCTCCTTGGGGATTTGGAATGTTTTCTTGGTCAATCACTCTGTGAAAACATCCCCAAATTCCAAAAGAAGGAAAAGACTGAAACAGGAGAGTATTCCACAGTCCCGGATGTACTTTTTAGGTTGCTGTCAAGGATGATGCAAGATCTCATGGGACCTGCAAAATGTGGTTTATGTCAGAGTCCTATTTTTCTGTGCCTGTCTCAAGTGACTAAAGGTGAGAGACACAGACGACATAGATAAAATAGGGCTTAAGTGATACAAAGGGGTAGGTGGATCTGGGAAGGGAGAAGGGAGATCTGGGAAGGGAGATCCAAGAAAGAATTGGATGGAACTGGGTGAGAAGAAAACCATGACAAGTTTCAAGCATAAAAGAGAAGAAGTATAAGTAGAATTAGCTTTATTAGAAAAAAAAGAAGAAGAAATACCTCCTGCGCTATAAGATGTGTGGTCAGGGGAAATTATACCACGTTTCCCAGAAATCTCTAAAAAGAGTCTCAGTAAAAAAAGAACAATCAGTGAATCGCCGGTCTAGGTTTGATACAGGATGCAGGATGCTTGGGACTGATGCATGGGGATGATCCAGGGAGATGGTGTGGGGTGGGAGGGGGGAGAGAGGGTCGGGACTGGGAGCTCATATACACTTGTGGCTGATTCATGTCAATGTATGGCAAAAATGAATACAGTATTGTAAAGCAAAACAAACTAAAACATAAAATTAAAAAAAAAAAAAAAGAACAATCAGAAATGAAATAGAGTGAAAGGAGAGCCTTGCTCAGCCAGTGTAAGAGGGCACCTACCTTATAATCTCCCGATCCCTGGGGCTCTCTTTCTCTCTACACACAATCATCCTTCTGGACTTAAACCACGAGCACTTGCTGATAGACTGGTTTCTCGTAAAAGCTGATCCTTTGCTTTAATTAGCAGATTTTTACTTAAGACTCACTTTATCACTCTCACATCACTGAGAACATGATGAGGTTGAGGACAACATAACTCAACAACACGAAAACATTAACAGGGAAAAACTGTTAGTAAGTCTATACTACCAAGGAGATCCTAGGAAATATCTGCTCTGCTGGGAAATTTCCAAATTTCCTCTGGTAGAAAATATCCAAAAGCAAAGAAATAACTGGAATAAAGATACACGAATCTTTTATACAAAACAGGGCTTGATGCCTAAGGCAATGAAAAGGTGCTACTTTCATAAATATACTGATGATTAACTGGACATATTAAAATAAATCAACAAGAACTTCCTTTATGTAAAGTAAACAGAGGACCAAAAATAGAGAAACATTAGATTTGTCAAATTGAACTGAGCATTTCAAAAGTACTGCTACTTTGTACCTTTATATGTTGGTGAGCCACATGTCCCCAGCCTTGCTTTTATGGAATGTAAGAATCTTTGAAAGTTCATATTTGCTTGTAAATGTTTCAAAAAAAGGCCTTAACTAAATGAAAACTATTTAGAATAAGAATGTGTTTCCAGTTTCAAGCTGTCCGGAGATGGGTTTACAAAGACTTGTGAAGTCATCATTCCATTATATATGGTTGCCTCGTATTCAGTACCTAGTAATGGTTCAATCTGGAGCTTCCCTGGTGGCTCAGTGATAAAGAATTGTCCTGTCAATGCAAGTGATGCAGGTTCAATTCCTGGGTCGGGAAGACCCCCTGGAGGAGGAAATGGCAACCCACTCCAGTATTCTTGGCTGGGAAATCTCACAGACAGAGGAGCCTAGTGGGCTACAGTCCATGAGGTCTCAAAAGAATCAGACATGACTTAATGAGTAAACAATATCAGTGCTGTAGACTGCCACCTTCCTCAAGGCCACCACCAGACTCCCAGCTTTCCTGTTATAATTTTTTAAATGAGACTCCCAGCTTTCCTGTTATAAGTTTTTAAATGAGACTCTCAGCTTTCCTGTTATAATTTTTTAAATGATCATCTCACTTCTATCATCAGCATCATGTTTTATTTAAATGGCTCTTATCAAACAGGACCCAACTGGTTCTTCTCTTTTGTAGACTGTGGCTATTTTTCAAGTCTTAATACTTCCTAATGACCTGTGATCTGTGTTCTGACACCCACATATTAGGTCCACATTTTTAAATGACCATCTCAAATTGACCAGATTATCCTCTGAACTTAAGAAACTTATGTCTCAAATATTAGCAGCTGAATCTCTCTGTTTCTTCATCATTCTTCAAGCTATTTCTTTTTTGTCACCTAAAACAAATATGCACACACAGAGACACACCAGCCTAATGTATTTAACATGGGGTTTATTTAGAGTTTTAGTAAAGAGAGATAAAATGAATATGGGTCTGTGCATGCGTATACGAAATCTACAGTATTGAAAAAAACCTAACCAAAGGTCCAGTTTTAGGTCACATATTTGACATTTTGTAATAGGTATCAGAACATCTTGGCAAGTAATTTATTTACAGTTGATTAAGGGAGTGTTGACTTCTAAATTTTAAAAATTCAACAAATGTTTATTTAGCACCAAGTGCCAGGCACTGTCTGTGATACTGGTGATACAAAAGAGCACAAGAGAAATACAGACTCTGCTTCTTAGGAGCTTCTAGTATCGAGAAGGGAGTGGAGAGATAGACAAGAACCACAGTCGCATGGCCATCAGAGCCTTGATGGAGGAAGTGGGCATTATGGGAAAAGATAGGTGGGTGCCTGATCCAAAGACAGATGGTCAGAGAAGGTTCTGGCAAAAAATGGCTGCCGCTTAAAATGAAATCTCAAGATCTCTTTCTTTCTCGCTTTGAGTTGATTTACAACACTGTGTCAATCTGCTTTACAGCAAAGTGACTCAGTTATATACCTATAGACATTCCTTTTTAATATTCTTTTCCATTATGGTTTATCACAGGATACTGAATATAGCTCCCTGTGCTATACCATATAGCCTCATTGCTTATCTATTCTAAATGTATTAGTTTGCATCCACTAACCCTAAACTCGCAGTCCCTCCCATTCCCTCCTCCCTCCTGCTTGGCCACCACAAGTCTGTTTTCTATGTCTGTGAGTCGGTTTCTGTTTTGTGGATAAGTTCATCTGTGTCATATTTTAGATTCCACATATAAGTGACATCACATGGTATGTGTCTTTCTGACTTATTTCACTTAGTGTGATAACCTCTACGTCCACTCATATCGCTGCAAATGGCATTACTTTGTCCTTTTTTATAGCTGAGTAGTTGGAGAAGACTCTTCAGAGTCCCTTGGACTGCAAGGAGATCCAACCAGTCCATCCTAAAGGAAATCAGTCCTGAATATTCATTGGAAGGACTGATGCTGAAGCTGAAACTCCAATACTTTGGCCACCTGATGCGAAGAACTGACTCATTGAAAAAGACCCTGATGCTGGGAAAGAATGAAGGCAGAAGGAGAAGGGGATGACAGAGGATGAGATGAGATGGTTGGATGGCATCACAGACTCTATGGACATGAGTTTGAGTAAGCTCCAGGAGTCGGTGATGGATAGGGAAGTCTGGCATGCTGCAATCTATGGGGTCACAAAGTTGGACACGACTGAGCAACTGAACTGAACTGAGTGTGAAATTTCAAGGATGAATAGGACTTACTGAAGGGCGTGGGACAGAAAGAAGAGGCAGGAAAGTACTTTTAAAATCAGGGATGCCAGGGACCTTCAGGGGGCATAGCATCTTTAAGGATGTGGCCATGAGTCGGCTTCCCTGGTGGCTCAGCAGCAAAGAATCTGCCTGCAATGAGGACACACAGGAGACATGGGTTCAGTCCCTTGGTTGGGAAGATCTTCTGATGGTGAGCACAGAAACCCCCTCCAGGATTCTTGCCTGGAAAACCCCATGGACAGAGGAGCCTGGTGGGCTATAGTCCATAGGGTCACAAAAGAGTCAGACATGACTGAAAGGACTGAGAGAGAAAGAGAGATAAGAGGGGGTAATGGTGGGAAGGATCAGAGGAGGAAAGACAAAGGAAAGAGCAGTGGACAATAAGACTGGCAGAGAAGCAGCAGCTGTATCGGGAGGACTTCTAAGAAGTGTCTATGACACATTCGAAGCAATATTACTACATTTTCAGAGAAAGGGTTGAAAAGGCATAGACCAGAAAGAGGGAGACCAATTATGCAGAAGGTTTAGAAAGCCAGGTGATAAATGACCAAGACCTGCATTGCAGTAATGTAGCAAAGATACAAAGAAATACTAAAAGTTAGGAGATTCTGCAAACGTCAATATTAAGTCTGATCTTTGCAGAGTAAAAATCTCTTATCTCAATTGACAGTGCTCTTTGCAGAACAATATGAAAGCAAAGTATGACAAATATTACAAAAGAATCCTGTCTCCTAGAGGTGTATTTTTTTTTAACTGGAGAATAGTTACCTTACAATGTCGTGTTGGTTTCTGCTGTACAACAAAGTGCATCAGCTCTATGTGTACACATAACCTCTTCCCCTTGGACCTTCCCACCGCCTCACCAAATCCCACTCATCTAGGTCATCACAGAGTGCTGAGCTCTCTGTGCAGCAGAGTTTGTTGAAATGGCATTTTCTCTGTGTTTTCTTGCATTCCTCCTTGGGATTTTGACACTTCAGCACACAATGGGAGGAGAAGTCAAGGCTATAAGGATAAGCTGGGTGGATACTGTAAGACAACTTTGCCATAGAAAGACCTTATTGATTTCAACAATAACAAATAAAATCCCCTTTGAACTCTTGATTGCTAAATGAACATTGAGTTCGACAGGGCCAACACAGGGCTAATTCCTAATATAAATTTTAAAGTGTATAGGATTCAGTTGCTTTCCCATGAGGGCAAGCCCATAAACATGTGTGATTTCCCAGAGCCAGAGGAGTACATTTAAAATAAGAGAAAATCCCATCTGCAATGTTCCCTTTTCCCTAGCATAAGCCTCACCTCTATGTTCCAAAAAGAAAACTTTCTTTTTTTTAAATTGATTTTTATTATTACTAATTTATCACCTAAAGATCATGATGAGAAAAGTCAGAGAGCTGAAAATAGAACTGGTAAGAGAAAAACCAGCAACACTGAAATAGTATTCGGAGAAATGAAGCATTTTGGTTGGGGGAGAGAGAGATTCTCGTGATCAGCAGCCAAATGAATAAGGAGAAAGTCTGAAAAATATAAGGGGCATCCCCTTCCCACTGGATGGTCTCCAAGTTCCTCTGTCTGGAGCCCAAGTCTGAGGAGACAACTCTATGCTGTGGCCCTATCCTTTCTTCATGACACTATAGCCACGGAGAAGCTGCTTATTGATATATTCATTAATTCAACCAGCATTTATTAAATACCTCTTGAGGGCAAGGCATAGTCCCAGGCTATAGGAATCTGACAAATGATGGAGGGCAAATCCCTACATCAGAAGCGCTGCTTAATAATAATCAGTGACATGATCATATATGCTGAGAAAGTGATTAGATCAGTTGTTCAGTTGCAAGTCATGTCTGACTTTTGCAACCCCACGTCCTGCGGCCTGCCAGGCTTCTCTGTCCATGAGGTTTTCCAGGCAAGAGAGAGGGTTGCCATTTCCTTCTTCGGGGGATTTTTCTGACCCAGGGATCCAACCCACATCTCATGAATTGCAGGCACACTCTTTACCACTGAGATAGAGAGGAAGCTCGCTTAGATCAGATCTTGGTCTAACAACCTAACTATTTATGTCAAGAGAGAAGCTTTTCAAACATATTTTATTCATTTGTACAGGTAACATTCATATTCCTTAAAAGTTCTGCAACTTATTCTAAGGAATACGATTTGCAATATATAAGTAGCTGAAGCCACCATGGCAAATATGTCAAAAGGAACACTGAGGTGGGTCGCGCTGATTAAGGCTGATAAGAATTCTGATTGGAAATTTTGCTTCATATTTCTCATTCATTGAGTTGTACTTGTCTTCCCAGGTCTTCTGGGCATTAAAATCATCTTCTAGAGGTCTTTTTTTCCCCCAAAGTGACTAAATAACACCAAGCTTGGAGAGACAGGTGGCTTGCTAACGCCAGCTCAGTGTAGACCTATTTAATATATAACGAAGAATGTCACCAGGCTAGCAGCTGCTGATTTAGCACCAGGGGCAAATTCAGTCTCCCACTCTCCACTTTTATTTCAATTTCCATAGACCTGTGAGGAAACATGTTGAGAGTCAGAAAGCCCCCGGGATCTTTTTCTTGGGAACTTTCCAAAGTCAACCATGATATCCAGCCCTTTTTTCTTTTCCTTTTAAACATGCCTTTCATCATGTGACCACAAAAAGCACTGGCAAAAGGAAAACCAACTTAACTGTTGTAGGAACTGGGTATGGGTTGGGGCATGTTTTTAGGGTTAAGAACCTACGGGGACAGTCTTCAGAAGAGGCCAAGTGGGTAAACATCACTTAATCTGAGAGACGTTTCCCAAAAGGATCCCTGGGAATCAACCATGGTGATCAGTGTGAGCCTTCCTGTGGCTCCGAATACATCCAACGACCACAGTGATTCAAAGAGCTTCTCTTTGAGGTCAGATGGGCTAAAGTCCAAGGCACAGAGGTACAGCTTTTCAAACTTTCATCATTTATTTTTGTCAGCTGGACATTATTTAATAATACATTAGAAGACCAATCATTGTTCTTAAATTGCAGCTCTCAAGTCAGTCTCTCTGATTAGTTCTTTCTCATGTTCTGTACTTCAAAGCCCTTGGTGATGACATCACAATAGCCTCATCAATAAATCTTATCAATAAAGCCGTGCTCTGTATACCTGATTGACAGAAGAATAAGAAACTCATAGAGGGGAAGAAGAGGGGGAGGGATATTTTGGGAGTTTGGGATCAACATGCACACACTACTATATTTAAAATGGGTAACCAACAAGGTGCTGTTGTTCAGGGGACTCTGCTCAATGTTACACAGCAGCCCGGATGAGAGGGGAGTTAGGGGGTGAACGGATACATGTATATGTATGGCTGAATTTCTTTGCTGTCCACCTGAAACTATCACAGCATTGCTAATCAGCTATACTGCAATACAAAATTAAAAGTCTAGAAGGGGGAAAACAAAGGAAACTTGTTTTGCTATTCTTGTTTTTCGTGGACCTTATCTTTTCTTCCATTTAGAGATCATTGATTTCTTAAATTTAGAAACTACTTGTACTACTCAAATTAAGTTCTTAGACACACACTGAAAAATATGAGCGTGAGTTTGAGTGAACTCTGGGAGTTGGTGATGGACAGGGAAGCCTGCCGTGCTGCGATTCATGGGGTTGCAAAGAGTTGGACACGACTGAGCGACTGAACTAAACTCACCAACACTTAGTGAGGTCTGTTTTCTAACTGTTTTTTACCTGACTCTTAGCTGGAACATTTTCTTTCTTTTTGTTTCTACAATTAAATTGTCAGTTTCTTGAGGGGAGGTGCTATATCTTGATTTCCTTCACATCTGCTCATAGGACAGTTTAATCACAGGGAAGATAACTATTTGCTGGCAACAAAATTGTAAAATTTTGAATCTGAGCTGTTCTAGGTCTAGGTCAAGAGAGGGGAGTAAAGAGAGATGGAAAAGAAAGAACAAAATTATAAAGTGCCATTAATTCCGTTGGCTTTATTCCACCCAATTTTCTCAGGTCCTGCAGAAGTCCTGTGTCTGTGAAAACTGGGAGAACACATTTCAAGTGTTCAAGCAGACACATTAATTTTATAGCAGTGGGTAGCCATGTCCTTCTCCAGGGGAATCTTCCTGACCCAGGGATTGAACCCAGGTCTCCAACATTGCACGCAGATTCTTTACCCACTGAGCCACTGGGGAAGCCCCATTTTTTATTTTATTTTATTGGCAGTGGAGTGTGAACTCAATGAGAGCAGGAGTTTGGTCTATTTTGTTCCTTATTGTATCCACAATGCCTAGAACAGTGCCTGGCACATAGTGAATAGTCACTGATAGTGATAGTCAAAGGATTGAAATCAGAATCTTTCACTGAAACCACCAAAGAATCACTCAAGATAATATTATCACCAGAGAACAGCTGAGCATGTAGAGGAAGCAATCTTGTCTCACTTGTTTCATTACACTACACAGGCAGAAACTGAGGTGACAGAGAAAGAGGGTCCAGATTTCCTAACTCTTCATTTAGTTGGCTGATTTAGTGGCTCAGACAGTAAAGCATCTTGCTTACAATGTGGGAGACCTGGGTTCCATCCCTGGGTCAGGAAGATCCTCTGGAGAAGGAAATGGCAACCCACTCCAGTACTCCTACCTGGAAAATCCCATGGACAGAGGAGCATGGACTGGGCCACAGTCCATGGGGTCGTAAAGAGTCAGACACGACTGAGCAACTTCACTTTCACTTTACATAAAACGTAATGGAATAAAGAAACAGATTTTTTACACCATTGTCTCCCAGTGGGAACTATTACAATTGCCTGTGAAGGCATATGGGCTTCCCTGGCGGCTCAGTGGTAAAGAATTCACCTGCGATGTAGGAGATGCCAGTTTGATCCCTGGGTTGGGAAGATCCCCTGGAGAAGGAAATGACACCCCACCCCAGTATTCTTGCCTGGGAAATCCCGTGGACAGAGGAGACTGGCGTGCTACAGTCTACAGGGTTGCAAAGAGTCAGACACAACTTAGTGACTAAACAACAACGTGAAGACATATGCCAGGGACAGGTACAGAAATGTACTAGGCACAGTGAAAAAGAAAAGAAGGAAAGTGCGGTTATTTTGAAGACAGAATTCAAACTTCTTATTAGGTAATCTGAATCAGTGATGTCTTACTGTTCTCAATTAGTGACTTTTGATCCATTATTTTCTTGCTTGACAATAGGCCAGCGGAAAAGACTGGTGTCAAGTAGCTGATTTCATTTGTAAACAGAAAGGCTACTTTCCCTGAAAGAGAACACGATAAGGCAGTTTACTCTTGGTTGTTTTGCCTCTTGGTATCTTAATCAAAAAAAGATGATAAAAGCTATAGATAGATAGGCACCAAACACCTTCCCCTACAATGAGAGGTATGTTCAGAAACCATTACTCTCTAGGCTCGGAATAACTATTGGAATTACTCTCTAGAACTGGGTAACATTCACAACCCATCATGGAAAAGTTGGCAGAACAAAATGATCTAGATTCATAACAAGCCTAAGGCAAAACTGACTTTGAAAAAAGATGTGGTCTTCTTGGGTTTTGAGATTGAGTGTCCATCTCACCTTTCAAAACTGTAATTTTGCATCCCCCTCAATAAAAGACATCTTCATAGTTGAACCATTGGTTTGGGAAAGAGTATCAAAAGGTTATAATGTATCTGCTTTAATCTCCACTCTCTCAGGCTACCATAGGGATTTCAGCTACTGGACAATGATGATAATCAGTATCACAAAGCCTGGCTCAAGAACAAACTAAAATGGCAAATCTGCAGACCAGACTTTGGACCTTGCATTAGCTTTGTTGTTGATTAGTCAATAAATGTGTCTGATGCTTTGTGATCCCATGGACTGCAGCATACCAAGCTTCCCTGTCCTTCATTATCTCCTGGAGTTTGCTCAAACGCATGTCCATTGAGTCAGTGATGCCATCAAGGATGCAATAGCCTTACCAGGAGAGAAATCCCTGGGAGGTCCAGACTGAGCCATGGGCTGATTAGTTCTTATCTTGAAGCTGAAGAATCCCTTCCAACGTTCACTACTATGATCAGTGCATTAGCTGTGTGGACTGTCATTGGTAATACTCTTTTTTACTAGTAGCATCACTTCCAGTTTACATGCACTTCATGTACATTTCATCTTGTCAGCAAAAACAGAACAGGAATCATTATCCCAATTTTCCACATGAAGAAAATCATCCTCATATGAGGCTATGCATTCATGTCACACACGCAGCTCACCTGGCTAGTAAAGAGCTGACTTCTGATCTGGAAATCTTCTCTCCACCTCTCGCTGTCCCCACATACCATGGTTGACTCTGCAGGCTGATGCCCTATGATAAATCCATTGCCAGATGGTGGCTAAAGCCATAAAGAGTGGTTCAGTGAAAAAACACCGAGTCCAAGTTCTGACTTTGCAATTTACTTTCTGTCACCTTGGACAAATCGCTCAACTTCTGCTTCCTCATTTATAAAAAGGAAAGATTTCCACCAGCCGTGGGTCCCTATCCTGACTGTGCATTGGTATCACCTTGAGGGACTTTTGTAAAACATAGATTCCTGGGTTCCGTGTGAGTCTCTCGAATCTGGGACCTAGAAATCCATATGTTTGAACATTTTCAAAGGTTTCCAGTGAAGCCAGTTGGGCAGCTGCCAGTCTGCTAGGATCCTTTTAGCTTTAATAGTCTGTTATTGTGGGTTTATTATCCATTATGTAGGACTGGTATGAGAGCGCTATCAGTCACAGACCAGGCAGCAATTCACCAGCCTGGGAAGAGTAAGGAGTCAGGAAGGAACATTAAAGCTAAAATTAAAGACAAGGGTTTTGCCAGATATGCAAGGAGGGGAGGGACAGACGTCATGGCAAGTTGGGGGGGAAATGAAGATGTACAGTTTGACTAAAGCATGCGCTTTATCCAAGAGAAAGACTATGGTGAGAAAAGAACACTGATCAATGTAAGATTACAACTTGATGAATTTCAGGTCAAATCAGGAAGTCCTTTGTGCACATCTTTATTGCTAGCTATCTTCCTCACCATGTATATCTCTAGTTGAAAAGCAAAAACAAACAATAAAATTTTAAAGGTCACAACCATTCACCAGATAAACAGAAACACATCCTGTCTGATTCAGCCTGTGGGCAAAAAAGGTGGAGATTTCATATAAGACAATGGTCAGATTTCTTTTCATCAAATTTATTTTAGAGAACATTGAATACAGTCTTTAGAGCAACATACCACTTTCCTTGGCAAAACTCAAAGGGAAAAAGAAAAGAAAAAAGCTGGCATTTACATCCATCTGACTTGGATTTATGGCTCCAGAGATAGTCTCATTTCCCAACTTAAAAGATGAAACCTCTTGTTTTCCTTATAGAGGCTCAGGGGCAAAAATTATAAATTTTATCTCCATTTGGGTACACCCATTTAGATCATCTCGATGCTACATCTCAGTGTGTTAAATTCACAGGTGGGAAGACAGAAAGGGAAAGGTGCTGTCCCGTTACCTCTACCAGGTATGACTAGGAAGCCCTCTGGTGGCTACCCTCAGCGACTAATCCAAGAGCAATGAAACAGGCTGACCTGTTCCTTGTCCCCTCCCCCACTCTGATTTTATTTTTTCTTTTCAATACATAAACTCTTTCATTCCACCACCATAAGCTTCCTGAGGGCCGGGTGTTCGTTAGCTGCTCATTTATTGCTGAATATCCAGTGTCGAGAACAGAGTATGGGTAGATCCAGAGGTATTTGTTGAATGAATCCATGTAAATCACAACTTGGAGTTCTTCTCATGGTCAGGAGAGCTCCGCTGGTTTACAGAACTAGGTTTTCAGGTCCGGCTGTGAACATTCTGTAACCAAAGTCTACTCCCTGGTGGTTGGTCGGGGAGCTGAGATCCTACATGCCTCATGGCCAAAAACCAGACATAAAACAGAAGCAATGCGGTAACACATTCAGTAAAGATATTAAAAATGGTCCATATCAAAAAAAAGATCTTAATAAAACAGATAAATAAAACTGTGCTGGGAAATATTTACAAAGAAGTCAGTTAAAATCTAGAGAAGTACTTTCTTGGGTGGGTTTGCAAAGGTTAATCTTATCTCCAGAGAGATATGTCCTCTCCAGGGTGGGAGTTCTGAGAACTGTTGAGCAATTAAATCAGTCTGGCAGGATATCCTAGATAAAGAATCTCCACTTTTTCCGCCCAATATCTTTCTTTAGGCAAAATGCAAGCCCTATTGTTACACAAGGCATTGTCTTCTGGACCCATTTTCAAGCAAGCATAAAGGTATTTTGGCTTTGCATGATTTATTCACTTGTATAGTTTATTCAGTTATAAAGTGAACTGATTTACAAAAGTTAATTGTTATAATTATCTGCTTCCCAGCTGAGGATCCTCTTCTGTTCTTGTAACAGAACTGGATTCTGTCACCTACTAACCCGGTCACCTTGGCAAGTGATCCGTCCTCTTTGAACTCTAGTTTTCATGAGTAAAAATGGAAATGGTAATGATTCAGACTTCATAGGGCTGCTGTGAGGATAGAGTGACATAATTCCTGTAAAGCTTCTAGAATGTCTTTTGAATTATAAGAACATAGAGTTAATTTATTGCTATTATCATTATTGACATCTCATCCATATCATTCCTAATTTAAAAGTGAAAACACTGTAATAGTTTGAACTCTCTACGGCTTAAAAAAATTTTTTAAAACACTTTCCACTTTTAGATGTTTATATTTAATCAAATATGATTGAGTGCTTTGTATAAATTTACTTTGGGGTATTAAATGACTATTTCTACACATTTCAGTAATGCATTTCAATAATGATCGAGAAATTGTTCTTCATGAGCTTTTTGTATAAGTCAACTAAAGTTATAATTTGAGAGGCTAAATCCATAGTGATTTCTTGGTTATTTTTGGCTATTTATTGGTGTCATTTTAAACATAGCTAATTTATAATCATATGTTCATCTTTATTTGTCTTGTTATCGGTAACTTGGAAGATACTATTTAAAGGATTACATGTAATTTTAAAGACTTATTTATTCCCAAGTGTTTATTACCATTCCCCTGGATACAGCGAAAGTGTAACTAAGAATACAAGAATCATTCCAAAGGCAATGTAATTTATTCATTTTTTTTAATCAAGGATGTATTGAGGACTACTCTGTTCCAGGTCCTGTGTCGAGGATGTTCCAGGAACAAGATGCATAGCTGCCTTCATGGAGATTTTATTCCAGACGATAAACCAACATACAAACAAACCAAGGAACACAATGAGATGATGAGGAGCACTCTGGAGAGTGGGTATCATAGTGGCTCTGAAGATACTGTAGATTAGGGATTTGGCACTTTAGATTAGGGACTTGGCCAAGACCTTTTTCTAAGTAGAAGATATATTCATGGGATGATAAGGAAAAGCTAATCTTGCAAGGGTCAAGAGAAGAGTTATAGGAAGAGAAAACAGTTAATGTGAAGGCCCCATGCTGAAAACCTCTTAGTACCTTTAAGAAATAGAAGGAGGCCAATGAGGTTGGAGTCAGACGACCATTGTGTAGCCCAGATGAATATGACAGTAGTTTTAACTTGGCTGATGGAATTGAAAGTGAATGAAAATGAACAGACTTGAGATGTTCTAAAGGTAGGGGCAACAGGGCATGCTGGTCAACAAATAAGATGATGAGAAAGTTAAAAGAAGTAACTTTCAAACTTTGGGCCTGAGGTTCTTGAGTGGATGGTGATGAGGCTTACTAAAACATAGGAGGCCGGGAATGGGAATGGTGACCAGGACTGGAGGAGAGAGGCCAAGGACTCTGTTTTGTTAATGAAAAGTTTTAGAGATCTCTCGACATCTACCCGGAGACATCAAGATGGCAGTTAGGAAGTCAAGTATGATGTCCAGGGGAGAGGTCAATTTTGAGAGTCACAGATGCAAAGATCACACAGATCCCCAAGGGTGGGTCACCTAGAAAGAGTAGAGAAAAAGAATTCCAGAAACACTCCATCCACATTTATTGGTCAAGCAAAGAAGACCAGCAAAAGTCCTTCAAATGTAGGATCTAATAAAAGATGATAAGGTCAAAAAGAAGAGTAAGAGAAAAACCAAGGGGGCATGATGTTCCAAATGGCAAACTAGAAAAGCATCTCAAGCAGGAAAGACTGGTCAACAAGGCTGAATACTGCAGAAACACAATAAAACAAGAGCAGAGAAATGAGTGGATTTGGCAACATGGAAAGTGAGGTGAACAGGGAAGGATGGACTAGAAGGATGGTGAACAGGGAAGGACTAGAGTGGGGAAATGGAAATGACAGCAACTGTTTCAAGAAGTCTGGCAGTGAAAGGGAGCAGAGCACCTTAGCAGAAGCATCAGGCAGGTGTTGCGATCTGAATGCTCGTGTCTTCCCCTCCACAATTCACATACTGAAAGTCAATGCCCAGCATCGTAGCATTGGAAGGCTGGGCCTTGGGGGTGATTAGGTCACGAGGATGAAGACCTCATGAACAGGACTAGTGCTTTTATTAAAGAGGCCCTAGAATGCCTCTAAAAGGAATCTGGAAAGCCATTTTATTGACATAATTGTGATCATCTCTGGTCTGCAAATCTTGCCTGAATTGAATCGTAATTAGCTTCTGGGTTAAGTGGAAACTTAGATTTAAAACAAAATGACAGTATTAGTTGCTATTAGTACGTAATACTGCCAGGGCAACACATTTTCTTAACCTAACAATTAAAATATATAGAGTGATATGTATATAAATGAGGGTAAGTAGCCAGAGTAGGACTTCCCAGGTAGCTCAGTGGTAAAGAATCCACCAGACAAGCAGCAGATATGGGTTCGATCCCTGGGTCAAGAAGATTCCCTGGAGAAGGAAATGGCAACACACTCTGGTATTCTTGCCTGGGAAATCCATGGACAGAGGAGCTTAGCAGGCTCCCAAAAGAGTCCGACAGGACTTAGCGACTAAACCACCATCACCAGTGACACACTCTCAGCTATTAAAATTCTCTTTAAACTTTATATTCCTTCAAGAATCAGAAAAAAAAAAAAAAAAAAAGGAACAATCTCCTACATGTAGAAACACTCTCAGGTAGTATGAAAGGAAGCTCTGCTTTGATCCTTTCTTACTGGAGCTTTTATCCTAATGTATGGCTTTTAGGTAAAGTTCAGTGGCTGCCACAGTGCCCAACACAGGGTAGGCATTTCATGCATAAATGTAAGTGCCCCTGCCATAGTGAACAGAGGTTGTTTCATTCTGAGCTGGCTTTATGAGTAGGATTCCTGTAGAAATTTAAAGAGCTCTGTGCTTATTTTAAAGCTTTATCTCCATCTTGAAATTCTTAATAATTTTTGAACAAGGGACCTGACCTCTTCATTTTGCCCCTGGCACCTTATTTAGCTGTCCTGTTCATCTACTTTCTCCCCTATCTCTCCATGTGATCAATCGACCTCCTAAATATCACTCAAATCAGCACTGTTATTTCAGGTTTCATTGCCACTGCTATCACTCGAGCCACAGGGGACCTTTAACTGGACAAGTATGAGATCTTCCAGTCGTGTTATTTTCCAATACAACTTCCAGCATACATTCAGAGTACAAGTTTTAAAACATCCATCTGGGGACTTCCTGGTGATCCAATGGTTAAGAATCTGCCTTCCAAATGCAGGGGACACGGGTTTGATCCCTCATAGGGGAACTCAGATCCCACTTGCCATGGAGCAACTAAGCCCACATGATACAACTAAGACCCAATGCAGCCAAATAAACAAACAAATATTAAAATATAAACCTGAGTCTATCATTTGAATTGGTTCGTTAATTTATTAGTTCAGCAAATATTTAAAGTTTGTTCTAGGTATCATGCCAGGCACGGGAAGCATAACAATAATCAAAATGAGATACAATCAGAGGCAACTTCAAAAAAGGATTATTACTAATTTCTCACAGAAAGAATGGCTTCATATTAGCCATGATTAACAAAAATGCATTTCCCTTTGATAAATACATTTGTTCAGACATTAGGTGGAATTGGGGAGATGGGAAGAAGAGAAATAAACATTTTAAAATGACTTGAAGACCACACTGGGAAGCTAAGTCCCTCTGTGCCTTTTCTATATCACTGTGGCTAACTACAAATTCCTCCTTTGGAAAAAAAAATCCAGGTCAAAACCATTTTTATCTATGACTCTAGGTCTCATTGATGACTTGATGACTCACTTTAGAGCTGCAAATCCAAACCCTATGCCTCAAGGAAAAAATCTGGAGCTCTTATAGGTATTCCCAAGGGCCACGTGGGTCACTTCTGTGCAGAGTTAAGATGGTTTTCTATCCAGATCAAGGTACTGTAACTATTTGCATTCCTCTCATTTCACTTGGCCTCCAAAGCATTTAGTTCCTTTTCTCAACAACAGAAAATGTCAGTACCGGTTGGAAAGTAGAATCTCAGTATATGTGTTAGGCATTCCTTATCAGTGGTTTAGTTGTTAAGTCGTGTCTGACTCTTGTGATCCCATGGACTGTAGCCTGCCAGGCTCCTCTGTCCATGGGATTTTCCAGGCAAGAATACTGGAGTGGATTGCCATTTCCTTCTCCAGGAGATCTTCCCGACCCAGGTATTGAACTCAGGTCTCCTGCATTGCAGGCAGATTCTTTACCAACTGAGTTATTCCTTAACAGAAGCTTGAGTAAATGGGGGGGGGAAAAGCCACATGGAGAAGACTGTCAAAGTTAAAAAGTGTTCCTACACTTTATTATTATAATTATTGTTAATATTGATTCTCTATTTATTTATTCAGGCCATGCCATGCAGCATGTGGGATCTTAGCTCCCCAACCAGGGATGGAGCCCAAGCCCCCTGCAATGGAAGCCTGGAGTCTTAACCACTGGGCCACCAGCGAAGTGCCCCCTCTACTTCTTGAAACTCTGTCCTTGGGTGTAGTTAGACCACTAGAATATTGAACACACTGTGTACACTGGGCAAGTCCTTACAGACCTGCTTTAGCTCAATTTTGCTTTAATGTTATGCCCTTGGCTTCTGTTCAAGGTTTATACTAGAAACCATCACATGAAATTCACTCCTGCACTTACTGTAAACGTGTGGTTGAGGGCATTGTCCATTACCTCACTCAATATGTGCTATTAAGTCCCCTATGAGAAAACGCTTTCAAAATTAATTTTAGAAAATAAAACGGGCTCCTTGTTAAGTTGATATTCCAATTCCTTTCCAATAATAAAAGATGTGTTAATTAGGAGGTTTTTGTTTTTTCTATTTTAAATGTCAGAGCGGTACTCGGACTTACTCATCAAAGAAGGGAATTTGCTCACTCTCATTGTCGGGAAGGACTCTTGGGTCACGGACAGAATCTAAGAGCTGCAGCCACCAGGCCTCAGGGCTCGGGACAAGAGCCAGCTCTCAGGACACAGGACTTACTCTCTCTCTCCATTGGCTCATCTTCTCGGCTTCATTTTATTTCCTCTCATTGGAGACAGGCCTGTTCCTTGGGGCAGGGAAGATGGCCAGTAGCTATTCTTGATTCATATTTTTCTAACTTAGTATCTTTGGTAGGAAATAAACTTTCCCCCATCAAAGTCTGTGCATGAACCCCTGAGAAGATTCTCATTGATGCCAACTCTCAAGAGATGGCTTAATTCCTACTGCTGGATAATCATAGTGTCAAGAGGATGGGGTACCATGCAGAAGGGTAGGTGATGTGCAGGCTGACTGACAGCCCCAGATGGAGAGTGGAGAAGAACCCACACCATCAGCACCAAAAGGAAAGAGAGCACTGTTAACAGAAGAAGAGCGTGAGAAAAAGACACAGGGTAGAAAAAAGACAAGGGCCAGAGCCATCCATGAAAAGAGCTGGGACATATTAATAGAACTTGTTTTCCTTTTTTTCTCTGAGTACTAGGAAGCCTGCAGGCAAATATGAAGCCCAAACCAACAATTACATTGAGTTTTCAGCTTAGATCAGTTTTATCTCTGATTTTCTATTTCATTGTATAGCTTTACTATCCTGTTTTTACAAGCTTTTAAATGTCCTTTGGAAAAGAAATGACAAATATTTCAACAAATCACCGAGATTATCACACACAATAATATCATGGGTTAGTTTGCTGAATCTTAAGATGCAAACTGGAAAGCAGAAGTAGCTTATTCTTGAAAATAAAGCCAAGAATAAGGTCCACAGTAGAGTAGCATGTCTGTTAAAAAGAGAAGAGAAGGAATGCCCCCACGGGTTCAGTATTAGGGCACGATGCTTCCACTGCCGGGGCCCTGGGTTCAGTCCCTGGTTGGGGAACTAGGATCCTCCAGGCCATGCAAACAGCCAAAAATTTAAAAAAAAAAAAAAAAAAGAAAGGGAAGAATAAATAGTAAAGCCTTGTTCTTAAGGATTGATTAGACAACTGTTGTATCCCCAGGCCATGAAGGTACTTGTGGAAACTTCTTGACTGTGAAAGGAGAAGCTGTTCCTTAATACAGTGTAAGGTACTTCGTGAAAGAAGATGACAAAAATGTGAGCGGAAATGTAACTATAAGGTCTAAAGAGTTTTGTTTTCTTTCTTTCTTTTTTTTTTTTAATTAATGAAGTCCCATTGCAGAGCTGCCTGAGGAGTTTAAGAATTTCCAAAACTTCAGAGACAGTAGATGGGGTCACCTACAGTGGCCACTGGAGGTCTTCCCCTTCTGGGCGACCCCGCCACCACTGTCTCCAATCCAAGGGTTTCCCCTGCTGAACTCTGGCCCTCACATGGGCAGAACCATCTCTCCTGATCCCAGCTGAGACAGACCTGACTTTCTAGAAAACTATAATAATAACAGTGCAACAAAGAACGTTATTAAATATTATCTAACAATGAACTAACTGAAGTTTCTTAAGAACAGGTTTTCGGCATGCTATCATTGAAAAACTGACATCAGCCCAGAGCCACCTGTCCTTCCTTCCAGCGTCCTTCCTAAACTCAAGCTTGTCTCTTATATTCTGTTCTCACCAGTGGGGATTAGCTGTCTGGCAATTCGGCACCATTCCTATGCCTAAGTCAAACCACTTTTTCCCCTCAACCTGCCTCACACCCAGGGTTCTGCTTGAGCTCCTAGGTTCTGTCTCACTGAAGGACTTGGGGTACGTATTCCTTCCACAAGATGCCCCCTTCTCCTCTCTCCTGATGTTACAGAGACCTGGCCTGATCACCTACTAGCTCTGTCTTGTGGCCTGAGATAATACAAAATCTCTCATGTGATACACATCATTCATTCCTATCCTCCAAGAATTCTACCCATCCCCTTTGTAAGGTTATTTTGTTGTTGTTGTTGTTGTTCAGTCACTCAGGTGCATCCAGGTCTTTGTGACCCCATGGGCTGCAGCACGTCAGGCTTCCCTGTCCATCACCAACTCCCGGAGTTTACTCAAACTCATGTCCGTTGACTCAGTGATGCCATCAACCATCTCATCCTCTGTCGTCCCCTTCTCCCCCTGTCTTCAATCTTTCCCAGCATCAGGGTCTTTTCTAATGAGTTGGCTCTTCACATCAGGTGGCCAAAGTATTGGAGTTTCAGCTTCAGCCTCAGTCTTCCAATGAATATTCAGGACTGATTTCCTTTAATATGGACTAGTTTGATCTCCATGCACTCCAAGGGACTCTTAAGAGTCTTCTTCAACATCACAGTACAAAAGCATCAGCTCTTTGGCAGTCAAGCCTTCCTTACGGTCCTACTCTCACATCTGAACATGACTAGTGGAAAAACTGTAGCTTTGACTAGATGGACCGTTGTCAGCGTGATGTCTCTGCTTTTTAATATACTGTTTAATACACTGTTTCTTATTAGGACAGTGAAATTAGAGGAAACATGCCAAGTGTAAAGGAGGCCCTCTAGGTAGGATGGTGGGAAGCAGAATGGGGAATCACTCATTTTATTTATCTTGACTTTGTTCTCCAAAGACTCCATGATCATTTATTTATTTAGTCATATTTTTTAAGAGTTTATTTGGCTGTCATTCAAGTCAGCTGGTTTTTATATTTTTTGAAAATCTTTATTGGTGTATAGTTGCTTTACAATGTTGTGTCAGTTTCTGTTGTACAACAAAGTGAATCAGCTATACATACACATATATCCTCTGATTTTTGGATTTGCTTTCTGTTTATTTAGGTGACCACAGAGCACTGAGTCCCCTGTGCTATACAGTAAATTCTCATNTGTATAGTTGCTTTACAATGTTGTGTCAGTTTCTGTTGTACAACAAAGTGAATCAGCTATACATACACATATATCCTCTGATTTTTGGATTTGCTTTCTGTTTATTTAGGTGACCACAGAGCACTGAGTCCCCTGTGCTATACAGTAAATTCTCATTAGTTATCTATTTCACACATAGTATCAACGTATGCATATATGTCAATCCCAGCCTCCCAATTCATCCCATCCGACCTCCCTTTACACCCCTTGGTGTCCATGTTTGTTCTCTATATCTGTGTCTCTATTTCTGCCTCATAAATAAGATCGTCTATGTCAGTCTTCTCAGATTCCACATATACGTGTTCCTATATAGTATTTGTTTTTCTCTTTCTGACTTCACTTTGTATGATAGTCTCTAGGTCCATCCATGTCTCTAATTGGTTAATGTGTAGAGACTAAATTATCACTTTTATGCTTTGTCCAAGAACAGCAGGGACTAAATTGTCCCCATTTTCTTTGCATAACCTAAATTGTGAGTGGGAGACAGGTTCTAGAGGAGAATGATACTTCTGCAACTCCTAGGTCATTGGAAAATCATGTCTCCCCTCCCTCTGCTTAGGGTGTCACTAGGCGTTAGTCATTAGATGTTAGGGTTAATTACAGAGGAACCTTGTGTTGGAAGTTGAGAGTAAGCAAGCTGGGGATTTTGAGAGCAACAGCTCAGATCAGGCTAGCGTGATTTTTTTTTTTTTTNGTCCTTCTTCCTCTGACTCGGAACTTTTCAGTCTCCCTCATCTTTAACTTCATTTTGCCTCTTGATCTTCACCTGGTCATTTGTCTTCTGCTTTGGTATCAAAGCTCTTCAGTTCTGTTCAAGGGCGTGTTTTAATCTTTACTTGTTTCTTAAGTTTTAAAAGATATAAAACTTCTTCATAGTCCCATTCTGATATGTTGTGAGACATGCTTTTTCTTTTACACCAGAAAACCACTTCTGGGTGGGAGTCTAAAATTCCCTCTGACAACAATTAAGTACAGTGGGTTTTACCAGCACTACTATAGCAGCTGTGGAGAAACTGCAAGTTATTTTGAAGCTTGAAAACACGGCAGACCACGTGTGACTTAAAGACATTAGATCTCACATCATCTTCCTTCCAAAAAGGACAGATGTGAGCACTTCTTTCTCAAGATGCCCTCAAGACTTCTGGTGGTGCCATGAGTTTGCAAGAGAGAGCAGAGACCTAGAGAAAACAGCACTTTAGCAACCCAGCCACTTGGTCAGGTTTCAAAAGAGAACATCCTCTTCTAAATACTTATTCTCAGAAATCAGTATCACAGTGACTTTCTAAAGTAGGACTGTTCTTCATAAAGGTTGGTAAAGGTATAGGAAGATGCTAAGAGAAATGCCTGGCGGTATATCTGGCAAAAAATTTGATAATAATAGGAGACCTTGAGTGCTGGCAAGATGCTTTCTTTCTCATTTGGGTTCGGCCTCCCCCTCACTTCACCATCAACAACAGAGGAGGGACGGGTGCCCCACAGCAAGGGGAAAAGAGAGAATGTGGCTCCTCAAAAAGAAACACCAAACCAAAGCCTGAAGAAATAATGAGTGACGAGGGCACTCACGTCCATGAAAACTCTAAAAGCTCACTTTTTAAGGACAAAGGGATGGATCCATTGCTTCCTGGGAACCCAGATAGTCTTTCAGAATAGTAACTGACACAGTAGAGTAACACATGGAAAAAGCAGCAAAGGAGAGTCCACTATGCACTGTTTGCATGTATCTCAAACACTGCGTTTTCTCATTTGTAGACAAGCGTACATAAGAGAGAATGAGAAACAGGCATCCTAACAGGGTTTGTCTCTGAGGCCCACATTAAGGGGCGGTTCCAGCCGTCTCTTTCATACCTTTGTGTATACATTTCCATCTTTCTATAGTTTTCAAACTGGCTAAAGTAAGCTCATGTCATGTATGCTCTGCTGCTGCTGCCGCCAAGTCGCTTCAGTCGTGTCCGACTCTGTGCGACCCCAGAGACGGCAGCCCACCAGGCTCCTGTGTCCCTGGGATTCTCCAGGCAAGAACACTGGAGTGGGGTGCCATTGCCTTCTCCAAGGCATGAAAGTGAAAAGGGAAAGTGAAGTCGCTCAATCGTGTCCGACTCTTAGTGACCCCATGGACTGCAGCCCACCAGGCTCCCTCATCCATGGCATTTTCCAGGCAAGAGTACTGGAGTGGGGTGCCATCGCCTTCTCCGCACGTATGCACACACACACACACACACACTGGAATATTACTGAATCATAAATAAGAAATGAAATAATACCATCTGCAACAATAAGAATGGATCTAGAGATTATACTAAGTAAAACAGACAGTGAAAGACAAAAGTCATATGATATTGATTATGTGAGCAATCTTTAAAAAAAAAAAGGCACAAATGAGCCTACTTATGAAACACAAACCCACAGACATTGAAAACAAACCTATGGTTACCAAAGGGGAAAGAGTAGGGAGGAAGAATAAGCTAGTAGTGTGGGATTAACAGATACACACTACTATATATAAAATAGCTAACCAACAAGGACCTGCTATAGCACAGGGAAATATACCCAATATTCTGTAATAAACTATAAGGGAAAAGAATCTGAATATATATTATTATTTGAATATATATATATATAAATATATATGAATCACTTTGCTATACAACTGAAACTAATACAACATTGTAAATCAACCATACTTCAATATAAAAATAAAGTCAGTTTCTGTTACTTTTCTTGTTAAAATTATTTTTTGACAAGGTAGGAGGGGCTGAATGAAACCTATAATATANATTTGAATATATATATATATATATATATATGAATCACTTTGCTATACAACTGAAACTAATACAACATTGTAAATCAACCATACTTCAATATAAAAATAAAGTCAGTTTCTGTTACTTTTCTTGTTAAAATTATTTTTTGACAAGGTAGGAGGGGCTGAATGAAACCTATAATATACAAGGAAACAAACCTTGATTTACTATCTATTGAACCAGAAAAATTGAGAGAAAGAAGAAGTCAAAAATTTCAAAACTGATGACTTTTGTACAATCAGGTGGCATTTTCTATCTCATCCACTTAATACCCTATAGTAACTAGAGGGTGAAGAAATGAATAGAGGTGCTTTTAATGGAGAGGAAATTAACTCCAATCTCTTTCTTCCCTATTCAGAAGCTGTTAATGTTCATCTGAGAAAATGATTGTGAACTAATATAATTGAAATAAGCTTTTCCATTTATTCCCCATCGAATGTTTTTTTTAAATGACTCCTAGTCTTGAAGTTGTTTTCTGACATCCAAATCCACTGAATAATAATCAAATGCATAAAATTCTGATAAATAAGAGTTTTGAGAGGAAGCTGACCTCTTATGATGTTAAAAATATATGTAAACTATAGTGACCAAAACAGTGTGGTATGAGCCTATAGGTAGAAAGACAGAACAATAAAATTAAATGAAGAGTCTTATAAAAGTTTCACCTGAGTAAAAGAATATAAGTGTATGATAAATATGCCATGGCATATCAGTGGGAAAAAGTTATTCATTTAATACATGTTGTTGAAATAATGAAGTAGTCTTCCACACTGGTAAGCACACTGGAAGACCTTGTTGGGCAAATCCTGCCAGCTTCCTGCTATATACAAGCTTTACTGGAATTCAGCTGTGCCCATATGTTTATGAGTTATTTGTGGCTACTTTTTCACTACAATGGCAAAGTTGAATAGCTACCTGAGGTCATATTATCCAAAAGGGCAACATATTTAGTCTTTAGTCATTTATGAAAGAGTTTGCTGACTCATGATCTATAGGAATAAAAGTGTTGAAAATCTTCCTCCATTTTATAACCAAACAAACTCCAGATGGGTCAAATATCAGATAACAAAGAAATCATAAAAGTACAAGAATTCATTATTTCAGAGATTTTTTTTTTCTAAATAGTATTGGAGTGGAAAAGGCCATATGTGAAGGACGATAAATGCAACCACATAAACACTAAACAAAAGATGGAAGTCAAGAAAAAAGTCTGCAAAAAGACAAGAGGCAAGTGACAAACGAACAACAAAAAATGCAACTCATCACAGTGAAAAGGACTACTTTTTAAAATCTACACAAAACATTCTCTAATCTATAAAAAGGAAGCTATCTATTGAATAGAAAATGAACCAAGGATATGAAAAGACAGTTCAGATTTCACTGTTAAACATATGAAAAGAAGCTCAAAATTAGTCACAAAAAGAAGAATACAAATTGAAATGACTGAGAGTCCCATTTTCATTTATCAGTTGGTCAAATACTAAAAGTTTAAAAACACAATACAGGAACAGGAATTCTCATACATTATCAGTTGGAATAAAACTTGGTACAACTCTAAAGAGGGCAGATTAGCCTTATCTATTAAAATTTAAAATGCAGACTTTGACCTCACAATTCCAGTTCTGAGTTCTTCCATAATAATCCCCATTGAAAAAATGTACAAGGATATTCATCATACTATTGTTTGTACTAGCAGAAGAAACGAAACCATCCAGATAGCTAGCAATATAATAAATCACAACATATCCAAACATGGAAATACTGCACAGTACTAAAAACAATTTTAAAAAGTTACGTATATATATGGTTTGGAACAATCTCCAAAATATTTTGATAAGTTAAGACGAACAGGGACAGGGAGGCCTGGCGTGCTGCGATTCATGGGGTCGCAGAGCCAGACACGACTGAGCGACTGAACTGAACTGAAGACGAAAAAGCAGGATGCAAAAGTATGGATTCTGCATCTCAGTGCTGGTATTAGAAAAGAAGTACATGCAAGTAGTAACTCATGAAAAATAAAAAAACTGGAAAGGAATAAGAATAATCATATATATATGATTATATATATATAAGATTAATAAGAATAATCATATATATATGATTATTATATATATAAGATTAATAAGA